>JTDE01002142.1:35164-63796 GCA_014338405.1 Paragonimus skrjabini miyazakii | reverse complement strand
TGAGTGACTATGATTTGTTTAATACTGTTGTACAACCATAAATTCGGCTGCTTGTCTCATGAACATGAACTGCTTACTGCAACCAGTGCGAGGTCTTCTGCTTATTACTTGCGTGGAGGTTTCAATCCTAGTACGATTTCAAGGGCTATTCGAAGTCCCTAATTTAGAGTATTACACTATGTCAACCATATTTATCGTTATAACTCAGTTTACGATTTCGGTACCTATGAATGGTATTCGTGAGAGGGGTTAACTGGACGAAAATGCAAAAATGTATTTTGCCAGATTTGACTAATGATATTGAGGACACAACATTGGTGTCGCCTGCTTGATCTACAGAACTTCACCAATAGCCGAGAATTCCAAATTCGACACGAATACTCAGAAAACGGAGGAATCGATATAGGTGATTTGATGACCATATGACTTTCCACATTCCACAGTACATGATCACAGATTCCACTCGCGCCAGATCTTTAGATTAATTGTTCAAGCCACTGTTTTTGCACACTATCTGCTCTGGTGTTCAGGCATCTGTTGGCACCGACACTGCTTCGTTCCACCATTCAGTCGCAACCGACGTGACAATTGTCAAGTGAGAGTACCTGATCAGTCGAATTGAATGGAGTGACTGTGAAATATAACCCAGCCCCACATAGCATTGTGAGCAAAAAGTGGGAAGGTTAGTGATTAATCCCGGCACCCACGAAAAGAATTTTTCTACACCATTGTCAATTGAGAACAATTTCCAAAAACACGGTCATTAACAATCAAAACATATTGGACAACACATTTCCTGTTTTTCCAATTGTTTCGGTGTTTGTTACAAAAGTGCCCATATCACCCTGCCCAACGATTCTGGTTGTAACAGACGTTTAAAAATATCACACCGATTGACTGTCCATAATAGTGAGCGCAGAAACAATAAAAAGCATATGAAGAACAACTACCATTTCGTTCAGGTTGTTTGAAGCAACACTTACTCACATCATACATATGAAACAAATTGAAGCAATCTTGGAAGTGGAAGAGACATAACTGGATAACACGGTTCTTATGGGCTGCAAACTACACGTTTCTATCGTGAACTGTATGGAATGATGAGTTATGTTTAGCCTACACAGTCTGTTTCCACTTCCATCCAAATCAACTATTAAGGCGAATGTGTCATTCAAACAACGAAGATAGAAACATAAGCTATCGATGGAACGTTTCGTCTGGTTCTGTTTAGTTTTGTTGATGCATGAATCAGCTAGCATATTTCGGGGGTAAGGTGGGGGAGGGATCCCAAGGCGACCCCACTGATTTATCGGTAGAACGATCGACTAAACATACACTACACGTTGAATATGCGACAAAAAGAATGATTCCTTCGGAGGCGAATTTGGGAGCCACAGTTTTATCTCGAACGTTTCTATGTTCTCAAACAGTCAAGGGTTTTCATCGATGATACGTCTATAAAAAATGAAGCGACATCAGACGAGCACACGAAGCTGTTATCGACACTCGGGTCTTTCATGGCTTCCGCACATTGGAAATGGCACATAGATTGTGTTGACGTAGACGTTGACGTATGGGCTCCGAAATCTCCACGAGCTATTGGGTAACTCTGTGATAAGGAGTATTACACACATACAGTATTGACCTCAGTGGTTGGTTAGGTCTGTTTATCTTCGGGAGTCCATGAAGTTGAGGTATAACAGAACCTGTGGTTTTGATACGTTTAAAAGTAGCCTCTGATATCAAGCACACCTGTTTAAGGTGACTCAGGCATTTCAAGTAAAAGGACTATTCCTGAACCGTTATTAGGTCGAGTGATTATCAGTCTCAAGCGCACGTGACTGTTTGAAAGCTTCGGGGTGTTTTCTAGTTAGTGAACACTCACGTATCACATACAAATTATTATACTGATAACCACAATTGACCAGGTTGGATTTAAATCTTTCTAGGCTATTATTTTGCAGCTAAGCTTAGCTGGCTGACTTGATTGTACAAATTCTCGAATTGAATCGCAGTTCACATTCAATCGTCTGTACCATGTGAACAACAAAATCTGGGCCATAGTGATAGAACCTCAAGCAACTTGGCATTACGTTGAACAGTGGAAAATTATGGACATATTTTTCTAACACTCAGACTGAGGTTTTACACTACTCAGACTTTCGATTAACCCGAATAGTTTTCTTAAAGTTCGCTTATCAGCGAGATTTTGCGCATAGTTATTAAAATCCTAGCGTTATTTCGTAGCAAGATCAACCAGCAAAATTAATCGTTCAACCGTTGGAATTCACGCACTTGTGAACGGTGCGTGTCTACTTTGCTCAAAGCATGATGTTTCAGTCAGATTTTATTTGAACAAATACGTTTTCAACGGAAATGATTTCAGAGGAGGTTAGGATATGGATTGTACTTAACAAATTCCTCAATAAACGTGGTGGATACATTTGATAGATTTTAGTTTCTTCTCGTAGAATCTGATGATCAGCTACCGAAAAGAAATATCAACTCAAAGTATCTCAAATGACTTTAGTAGAAGAATAAGTGGGTACATGTTCGGTCCACTATATCAGTTAACCTACTGGATCGTCGCCCTGGTTACGCGCTCAGTCGCTTGACCCAAAACCGAGAAATCAGAAGAGACGCATCTGCACTGTTTATTGGATGAGCGACATAAAACAGGGCCACACACGCTCTTGATTTATATGACAAAACGATTACCATAGATGGCCGACAGACATAGAGCGAATCAAATTAAACAGTCATAGATGGCAGTCAGGGTGTTAGCGTAAATCACGTTACAGGGGGCATCAGAAGGCAGCGCGGGATAAAACACTGTCCAGATAGCGCACAGACGTTCGACCGCACATATGGCTGAGTGGGATCATACCACCACCCACGACCATACCATCCGAGCTGGGCGTGCCGATCGACGTGGCGTGAAGCGTCCTGACTGTCTCGTTAGGCGATGCGTCTCCTAACACAACCCATATTAGGAAGTCCATCTCCGTTTGCGTTTAGGAGAGGTGAATCGGATACACTCAAACCCGAAAACGTTCGAAGACAACACCATTTGCCAGGGGTTATTTTCAAATATTGTGGATGATTTTTCATTGAGTTTGTCCGTTAAATTTCTAATACTGCCCTACGCAAATCAATAGTCGTAGTCTACTTGCTGGAAGTTAGTTGCGCTAGTTGAGCATTGAAGCAAACATTTTGATCATACATTTTCGCTTCTAGTTGAGAAGCGAATCACGCACAGGCTTTCTGAGATAAAGCTCAAAATACCTCCTAATTCTATAAAGATATTTGAGTAAAAGCAAATAAGAGACTTGGAAAAATAGGCCTCAGAATTAGACAGACGCGAGGAATGGATAAGAACAACTTTGTGTACATTAGATTTTTTGTGTAGATATGCGTTTCAACGTGCTCGACAAATGATTTATTAGAGTGTTGGAATATAGCTGTTACCAACCTTGTTTATGTGAATACGCCATATATTATTGTTTGACACGTCTTATGCGAACGGGATACCAGTGTAGTGATTATGCAGTCAAAATTTCTGCAACACAGTTACCTGTAACCTTCCCAATTAAAATGATTGGCTGGTAAACTCGAAACACTGTAACCCAAATCATCCAATCGTGCATCGCAACCCAATCGGTGATCTATATATGAAAACATGTGCAACTGAACGTTTGGTTCATTTCCTGCTTTGTGAAAAATGTGGCAAAAACTGTTTGTGTTAACGGTTCTTCTGGCTAGATCAAACAATGGTGAGCAATGTTGATGAACAACAAGTTTCCTTCTTCAAACCATATTGCAACATACCACTTGAATTGTACTTCGATAGTTGTTTGCGTAAACACATTATATAATTGAGATTCGGTGGTTAACGCCATCCGATTAGCCACCATTTTAGAAGTGCATTCAACTAGTTGTATTCTTGGTGTGCTTACACGTAATTAGGCCAGGTTCGATGTTGCTTGCTACGAAAATACTTAGTATCTTCAGTCGATAAATTCCAAAGACATGCGGAACTAGGACATTACAATACCACAACGGTTCTGTCCTTAGGTGAGAGCAGTATTTGATCTGGTATGAGTTTTCATTACGTAATCATTATGTATTGGTACAGCGTTAGATGAAACGGAGTTGCCACTGTTTAACATAAGTCTAAATCCCTTTGAAAACATCAGCGATATTGACGCTCAGTGCTGAGCCAATTTCTGGGTAGTCATCGTTGGGCATTCAAAGAAATTTGGTTTGAACTATGTAGCACATTTGAGACATATCAACTAATCAAGCGCCAATATGTCATCATCTACTCTGTATGCACGTCTGCGCTTGTAACACAGGACTGATTTATAACACAATCACTAGAAAGCATAACGACAAATAGCCCGTAAATACGCATGCATCGTGCTTACCACACACGCTGGAATATAACATGAAACACTTCGTTTGTAAGAAATAGTTTGTTGTACAATTTGCATAGAATTGAATGTTCTATGTCCGATTTAAACAAGAGCTATTATGTATTACTTTATCACTAACAACTGTGATGAGCACATATTTCGTGCGAATTACAACACATTTGAATAAAATTTAACTCTCGGATCAATATGAAAAGCTAATACCATATTTCTAGGTTAGAATAGTCGATAATTCCTACCAAACTGAGATGCAAATATTTCTTGTTGTTGAACGATTTGTCTAGTACTGCTCATTCCGCAGATGGCATCAGTTCCCAGTGACCACGTACAGTACGCACGTACGGGTAGGCATTTCGGTGATGGTCATTGATTAGATCAGGGAAAAGCTATGCCTCACTTGTAAAACTTCCCAACAAAATTCATCTGGTTATTCAATTTGACTAGAAAGACACAGTGCAGCGCGATAAGAGGAAGTTAAGATAGACTTTACTAATCGTTGCAAAGGTAACAGGAATCTTGACGTATAAAGTAAAATTTTGATACATCATCAGTCGTGTCAACAGGTTGTTGATCTGACCGATCCGAAACCAGAGAATTCGAACCAGGTAAAGACGATTTGTGAAGAATAGGTGTTTGCCTATCTACTTATCCCCCAAATTGTTCATACGGCAGTGACCACGACGACACGGGTTTTTCAGTTCAAGCTACTGATGCGTGAGTAACGCTCCCATAACCTACACAACATAGTTACCCGAATGATTCCCGGCACAAACGGAAGAGGAATGTACCACTTGGTGACGTGACACAATTTTACGGTCCTATTATCATCACCTAACAGTAGTGGTTTGTTCGCACCAATGGATTATTCATCAGACAATAACTTACAAAGTTCTCATACGCGTGTTCAGAACTGACTATTGCAAGGTTTTCAAACTCAGTCTTGGAATTAGGTTTTCGACAGCGTTGTACAGGTTGTCATGAGCCAAGTTCAAATGGCAAAATGTACGCTGCAGACATCAGTTAGCAAGACGACTTTGTCACACGTGACAGTCACAACTAGCTAACACGAACACGTCAAACAGTTAGCTGAAACGACAATATGGAAGGAAGTCGAGACAACATTGTTTACCTATTTCGTGGTTCTCACACCTGATGAAAATCAGCATACATTATCTCATAACTCGATGGACAACTTAGATTGGGTTTTTACAAAACTTGATTTACGTTGTGTAGTGTTGTGATTCACCGACTTGTTCAGTAAACGTATAGCGTGGTGATGTTAAATGTATAATATTTTTTGAAGTTTTTGTGGAATAACGACAATTCCTCGCATGAGCTGCCCACCTCAGCCTGTCCAATGAGTGAAACGTCTACTTTGCTGATGAGCAGCAATGAAATCAAACATTTTTGGTCAACTTATTCAAATAGATCGTGCTTCTAGTGCAATTACCAACTGCATACAAATTTTCTGCTACTAATCTACAGTTGCTTCATTCTAATTTTAACGGTTCTACTGTAGCCGACCGAGTGAACAGTGACACAGGTAGGTTTGATAAAATCTTCTTTAAATTATATATTCCTTGAATATTTATCAATGCACCGAAAAATTGTGATATCAATTGTAATGAGTTTCTGCGCACTTGACAACATACACCTTGTATGCAACGCAAATTGCGGTGCAAATATGGATGATGAAGCCAAGTACATCATATACTTCAAACTATGAACGCCAGTAACATTTCAATGACAAGTAATTTACTCAAGTATCATATATCTTAAAACTATTTTTGGATGCAACCTGGTGCAGGTTTGTGGGGATTTGGGCAGAGGTAAGTTGTGCGAACGCGGAGTTGAGTGTTGTGTGTTCACGGAGTGTTTTAAACGAAGTCTATTATGGAAACAACGAATTCTTTCAGACAAAACTTCGTTAATGTATAAGCAAGATCCGGGCAGTTATGGGTAGGTGAATCAGTACAAGCCACAATTTGGAGGGGGTGGCCACTACGTCACTAGTTTGTTCAAACTTATAGCTCAGAATAGTCCACGTGGTTAATCTCTCACCAAAAGCTACAAAATCTACGTATAGATTTATGTTTCCGTTTGGTTGGAACATTCATTGTATCATTTCAGAGAAAGCATGCATGTTTGGAAAGTATTGGTAACCTCTTGTAATTACTGCTTCACGCTGTAATAATCAGTGTTACCGTATGGTAAACATTTTATTTTAATGTAAAGCTTGAACGCATTAGGTTAAATATTACGAACAAAGTTGTCTGTCTTTGGAGTAGACCAGCTTAAAAGTGAGTCACACTTCTCGCAAAGTTAAATGGATCATAAAAATTTATTCAAATGTATTCATGGCACTTTCGGGAAAGCACACCGATTGGTTGGTTCTAGCAAACTTACGAAACAATATCATCATCAGCATATTGATGAATAGCGAAAACCAAAATTGGCTCAATATGTCCGCTACACCATTAATTATAGACATGAAGGCTGTACTGTGATTGGTAGCTGCTATAAAAATGCACATGCTCAGCGTACGAAATTCTCTAGAGTGTGTATGAAATCTAAACTGAAATACCCGACTGAAATGACTACTTAAAACTGACAACTAAATGAGTATAAAAACTACTCTCACTCGGTTTACGACAACATCGCGATTCAAAGCATCATGATGTCTTGTTAATAGTTTCATTTTGTTCCTACTTTGTCTTGCCTGCACACAAGAGAGATTAAAGCATGAAAGCAGAGTCAATTTCGGTTTGACACTGGAAATTATTAAGCGTTTCAAGATTGTCGTCTAAGTGAGCATTTTCTTCGTCAACTCACAAAGATCCAATCACTTTAGTCGTTCACAGACTATCACATGACGAAAACTATGGTGAAACGTCATATTCATCTACTCCCAATTACTTACAAAAGTGTCATCTCATTAATGGGCAGCACCAGCCTGTGCACGTCGCATTAATGTGGACTGTTTACGTGTCCGTAACTGGATGTATACATTATATCTAACCTGACGATGTTAACTTTTATTTTATCACATGGACAAATTTAACAAGCATTCCACTAAGTTGGCAAAGTCTATCGTTTAATAAATTCGGTGTGTTACTTAAATGACCACTATGAGAAATGCTGTGCTTTGGGGAGTGTAAACGTGAAAAACGTCAAAAGTTTACAAAATAACCTAATTACTGAAAATTTTGAATCTACTGGGACTCAGACTAATGATAGTAACAGTCGTTGGGTTTCTTTTGATCACAATGATATTCCGAAGCAAAACAACTACCTAATAACAACTATTCTTTTCATAAAAAGACAAGCTGGTAGTGGTTTATTACACGATCTTTGTTCAAATTGATTTTGCTGCATCTTATTAGGTACATACTGCAACAATGAAAATTACAATTGTGTATAAAACTGTCACTTACGGACAGTGTCTTGTTCAGGTATGAAGAAAAGATGTTCTAATTCAACGTGATAGAAAATGATACAATCGACGAAGAGTACCATCGTCTTGAAGACACATTCGAAACAAACTGTTATCCCCAGTGGTTTATAAGATGAATCAGCAAACCGCAGATCAATAGCCAACTCCTTCATTTAGACGAACCGAAAGCTGCATTCATTCCACTTACTTTTAAACGCAACAATGTCTGTTCACGTTCGAAAAGTCGGTTAGTTTCCGCTGTTCAACGAGTTTTTACGCGGCTAAAGTAGTTCCCAGTTTTGACACCACCATAATGTAAACGCCCACCCTCAAGGACCGCCTACCTCTTTTCTTCATCTTGCACTGCGTATACCGATATTCGTGTGATTGCAGATCCACCTAGTTTGGAGTGACGGAGAGGCAGCTGCATGTCAGAATGGCAGAGCATTTGCCTAAATGGGTGTGCAACCGCGACAGCCAACGTGTTGTAATCTGTGCGAATGAGCCCAAAGGTCATTCACACAAGACACCGCCTTCATCCATCCCGCTTCGTGTGCTCGAGACATCATGAGATTGGCAATCCATCGACATTCTTATTTATCTTCATGGACTGGAATAAACACTTACTTCACTCTGCCAAGGTAGTTGATATTAAACGGTTGAAGCCACCAATGTGCGTACAAAAAGAACTGCTTATTAAGTTAGGACCATCTTGGTAGTGTTAGTTAATGTCTTCCACTTTTCCTCATATCTGGACAGAACATTCTCCGCAAGTCGAAATTTTATGCAAATTTTGCAATTTTCATTTCTGCAGCATCTACTTGATAAGATGAAGCGAAATCAGTTCAAACAAAGATTGTGCAGTATACCACTACTAGCTTGTCTTTGTAGGTTCATTTCGAGGAAAGTTTGTTAACTGTATTCTGTTCGTGCTCATAAGGCGTATTGGCATGTGGTTTCGGTTGATCACGTTTAGATTATCAGCTAAATGAATTGCAACCTGAATCCTAAATGCTCAGAACCAATTTGCTTGAAACTACAGTTTGCCCACGGCAAATTCCCACTGCAACATATTTCATGTCTCTTGTGCAAACGAATGCTTTCAGTACGAGAACAACTATATCTGCATTTCCAGGATGATTTTATTTGTCTACGTTCCAATAAGACTCGATCACTGTTTCTTTGCCTACTACATACTCACCTGTTGCAATGAACTCAGCTTGGAGAGGACACACGAAAAACGAAATTGTTCATTATGCTTAAGGTACCTGATGAATTGTGTGTCTACTGTTTAACATTCGAAACAATTCCGCCTTCATTGCCACGCAGTAATCGAGTTCAAGTTTACGGCTCACAGCGGATACCAAAATCGAATGTGGCAAAAATTGTTCTATCACGGATCTGGACTCCATGAACTCAGTCCAAATGAACATTTGTGTGAATGGGTACGTCTGTCAGTTCCCTACATGCTTACGATTCCATCGTCACGCAAATTTGCATTATGCTTGAATGAGAAAATGAATGTCTCCGTTTACTTAGTAGTTCTTATAACTGTACGATTAGGGCTTGATATTCTAGGTAACGAAACATTGAAATTATATAGGGCCAATGGTGAGAAAACACGCGCAACCGTGGACCTTTCACAAACCACGCGTTCAGTTAAATAGTTTGTAATGACCTCGTCCACATATACATATTTATTGTACAACCCCGATTCTGTCAGCAGAAGTGCAAGGTGCTTAGAGAACAATGCTTCTGATCGACCTTAGCATCATTCACTTGTATTTTAGGGGAAGCGTTTTAAAAGCCAGCCTGTTATTTCTGGAGGATTTTTCAGGAACCATATTTCGTATCGAGGCAGCATACATCCCAGTATTGATTGAGTGTGCTAGTTATAAAAACACTCCATTTGAGTTATATCAACACTAACTGCTTGAAAATATTGGGCCCCAATCATGCTACGGTTCGTGGCATGGAAAACTAGATGACCTCTGAACGAAGTGGTTCGAGAAGAAGGATGCAAGGATACCGCTAACGCCTTGTTTCGATGATATTTATTGCGGCGTCACGTTTACAAAACGATTGCAGATCTTTTCATTTCTCAAATACGGTTGTCTGTCACCCGTTTTCCAAGCGTTTGCATCAACGTGTCTGCAAGTAAATAATAGCGGATGGATTGGAAAACACCATAATACGATAACTTGTCCACAGATGATGCGGAACGGTTTGTCGGCCGAACAATGGAATGATAATTAGCACATGTTCTTGTCAAATCCAGTTTGCGAAGGAACGCTGCCACCCTTTCGACAAATGTATTGAAATAAGACATCGCCTTGAACCACAACAAAAACAAACGAAAATTTCCTGAAATAGAATGAAAACGTAAGCTATTTTTATCCATCATTTATAAGATTTGGGGTCCAACATAAACAATACGACTCATACCATTCTATATACAACGTGTGCAGACTGCCAGAAAAGCTTGCATCCCAAGCGCGTTTAATCATTCGGAAATCGTTGTCTACATACATCAAATTTCCCCCACCTGTGCCCACATTTCTGTTTTAATAGTAACACGTAAACGCTCTGAATGTGCACATCATAATCAGAGTGGAGTTCTTCTAACTAAACGGGTGTGAATGACTGATCGTACTAAATGTTTAAGAGCTAGTAGGAGACAGAAAACCATGAAGGCAAACATGTTTGATTACAACAATGACGCAAAGCAAACGATAAAATATGATCCGTTTTAGAAACAATCTGAAGAAATGTACAGGGGATCGAAGTTGATTCGATACATGCTGGACAAAGGAGTTGAAATGGGAACAAAATTGCGACGACCCATAACGTTTTTCCGTACAACAGTATATCAAAGATTGACTAGCTACAAACAGTCAAGTACCCAACAAAACCATTTTTTAACAATAGAGTTTCAAACTATCGTTTTTTGAACCATTTTAATTTATTAGATTACCGATGCCTTGAGATCTACTAATGGTCCGTGTCACGAGTCCTTACTCACATGCAACGCTGTTCCTCAACCTTGGAGCCCTCGGTTGGTTGAGTACACGGTTCATTTTTACTTGTCATCAAAATGTGTGAAACCATGCTGCCCCTCACTGAGCAAGAATGAGACTGTACAACGTCTATTGAAAAAAAGTCAACTACCGATTGAAGCCCCACAGAGATATTCCTGACTACATCAGTTCTCTTGCATTCTTGGGTGAGATATTGTTGTGAGTATGCAATATAAACACCAATGATATGGTCCCCAACCACTTTGAACACGTGGTTCACATTTCGTACTAGTTTTAAATTAACAATATTTAATCATCACACATTGCTTGAAATAATACAGCACTTCTCCCCTTTTTGCTAAAACTCAGCTCCATCCATAGATGAATACGCTGTAGCTACTCTATGTGAAATGGCTTGCATTAAGATGTGTTGCAATAAAACAGAGAAAATTGAATGGAATAAATCTGCAAAATATTTCCTCAATTTAAATAAACACCATAAGATCTAACAGTAAATTTAATTGCACAATTTCATAAATAATACTGAATAACTCGTCGGACTGGGATCTTGGTAACAACTATTGTTACTATCAGTCAACATTGTGGTTAACACACATGCTCAGTCGGCTCAAACTTAATGAGCTCATACTGATTGACATTCTTTCCAATGTATCGGCACCTTATTGTTCGCTGTAATTCTGTATTCCTCAGGAATAAAAAATGTCACACTGCAAAGTGAGTTCATAACGCTAAAATAATGTTCACAATTGTATACCGTTCGAACTGTTCAGATTACATCTTGATTATAAACTGTATTGATCGTCAGTCAATGAGGTATTTCATGATGACCAGACAATCAACTCGTTAAATTAATCCATCAAACCTGTTGAGACTACTAGTTTATTGTACCACGTGGCAACAAATGCATAACATTTACCAACGCTATTTTCACTCGAGGTGCTCTATTGTATGTGACGCTGAATTCCAACTGGACGCACCAGGCACTACAAGATAAAAACTCCGAAATATTCAAACATGCCAAAACGTTACTACAACATGAGGTTAGTGTCTGTTTTGTCACCGAATGTTGAGTACTTCAACTCAAGCAATACTACTTTTCAAATGTAGTCATTGGAAACGCGTTTTGGACAAACGTGATCAAAGCATTATTTAATTATCGAAATTGAAGTTGATTGATTTGATTCATTCGAATTACCATTTGAATGCTCATTCAGCATTCAGTAAGCCAGATTTCCACAAAAAATGTCGAAACAATTCTGATTTCACATTTCATAACAATGAGGTCTCTCAATATCCAGGTCGCGTTTCGGGTGTGGAAGTGCAATCTATGATGAATTTCGCCGTGAACAATCTTTCTACTCTCTGTCATCAGTATTTCCGGCGAGCGCTTCACTACAGAGTATAGCCTAGCTGTCATCTTGTTCACACTGATTCACGCAATAACTTAAACCAAAGCATGTGAATGGACGTCAATGCTCTTACCGACTTTCCCTCTGTTTTATGTGTCCAATACACAGTTACAGAAAATGTTACTGTTCCAACATCTCCAGAATCGTATTATTCAGATGGATATAAAAAATATTGGCCTCACACAAACGAGTTCTGCAACTGCTTATATCCGACTGTTTACTCGAGTCACCGATCCGAAATTGATGAACCCTACGTTTTTAAGCAGGGACCTCCGTGAATTGATACACTTTATGGAACATACACAATTTATTGCTCTGAGGAAAATTGATGTACAAAGTGAGTTGATGATTGGCAAATTTTTAACATATATATGTATATGTCTATCTCTGGTTTGAATTTCATCTTCTCTACTCGATCAGTGCATACACTTGAGACACATTCATAACATATGTGACACGAGAATAATCAACATGTTTGGCTGGGTATATTACAGTTCCTGAAGTTTTGTTTGAGCAATTGAACGACAGCAATATTCATGCAGAATGTTTATTGTGATGATGCTACGCACACACCGGAATCTTACATTATTTCACAAGGATATTCGGCTGTATGATCACACACATATGCTTGTATATGTTAATTCTTATTTAGACAACTATTACATTCTGGAGCTGAGAATAGAATACAAAGAATTATCTGAACAGAAACGGAAGCAGCTGAACGATAAAGATTCACATCTTTACCAAATAATACTTCATCGCTCAACAGTGCAGGTAAGTTTACTCGTTGTATGAAGAAACAAACATGCCGATCTGTGAAATACGTTCTTCTCAATGTTGTGCATCTAATTTCACATTCACTCCAATTTCTACATAGACCAACATGGCAATACAGGCATGTAAATGGGGCAATATGATACAGAACATCACCGTTCAGCTACAAGGCACAAACAATTCTTCCGAATCAATCAGTCAAACAGCTCTACTCGTTATGAGTGTGGATCGGGTCAATCTATACGGTTCAAACCTGAACATCAATCATTTAGTGAACTGTATCATTGACGGATTTGAACAGGAACAATACAGTCGAATAATCCGCAACATCGATATCAAAGGTAACATGAACAGAAACGTTTCCTTGTACACATTACAGCAGATCATGCTCAGTTTCCCTGCATTGCAATCAACAGTGCAGACGCATGGATATTCTCTGTATGTTGCAAAACATCGGTCATATTCACTAGTTTGACGAAATTTTACGGCCAACCAACTTCATGCCGTGTTATAATCCAATTTTGGATTAAATCAAGTGTCCACAAAATTCGATTCATGTTTCAATTTGGCTGTCCGGGTAAATTACTCGAAGGAAAACTGAACTTGCACATAGGGGTGGATAACCATGATTATCTTACGAGTTGATTTCATTTGACGAAATCACTGTCGTATGTACACAGGCTCCAATTTCGTAGCACGATGTTACCGCTCTGTATGATAGCTTGTTCATTCACAGTGACGTGTCTCAATGTACAATGTCGAAACGATATCCCACATCACACCCTCGTAGCTCGTAGTCAAATGGTTTTGGAGTTTTGGCTACCGTGACTTTTCATTCCATTCTTCTATCAGTCGACGACGTACTGGTACAATGCCAATCGTTCTGAGAAACCCAGTTCGTGCAACCGGCCGTTGGATATTGCTGCATAAGGCAAGTAATCGTTGCAATTCGACATCCTGATAACGAGTCTCAAGTTAGTTATCTCTGCCGGTTAGGTTGTTTCGATGCATGATTCGGAATAGACCCTAACCTAGTTGGTCATCAGTGGACTGATACATTCGGCACTCACGGAATACATTCCTTATGCAAACGGAAGTTGTGACCATAAATCTGATAGTCCGAGTCCCGGACAACATACAAATATAATAATATTGTTCATTATCGACACGATAAAAAAAGTTGCTTGTGAAAATTAAGGACACATCAATTTAGACAGATCGAAAATTTCAATTATCTAGATAATAGGTTCGTTTTCAATATTGCTACTTAGTTATCTGGGAAACGTCATCACACGAACAAATCAACAAATGATAAATTTTTCTCTTTCAAATTATAGCGTTCTACAAAATATTAACAATCCGAAATTTTATCTCCATATTTGTCTCTCACTGTATGAAATCTGTTTGATTTTGTATGTCCACCCATGTTGCATCAGAATGTGTGGTCAATTTTTGATGTTTTCATTTGAAAAATGTTGTAGTGATGTAGTTTTCGAAATAAAAAGTAGATTATGCGCAATCGTGTTATTTATCACACAAAAACAGAGGGAATTATTTATGTGTGAATACTGCATTGCTATTGTCGGAAAGACAGCCACTTTCACTACCCATACAATAGCATAAATTCATTTGACCGCCGCGCTGAAAACCGGAACTTATTGCAGAACGTGAAGCCATGCATGTCACGACAAAATACAAGCAATAGATCACTACACAAGCTCTATCCTCATCAAGACAACACGAATGTGTGAAACAGTCTATTTCGAATGTACAGGGTAACTTCACGTTGTCTGACTTTAGAAAAGCGACAACCTGCAGTAACCACTGTTACAAAACAGGCGAAATCCATCGTGATATGAACTGTACAACCTGGTATTCCCGACTTCAATTTTGATCATTAAAATACTCTACGATTGTGAGATATTTCAACGAATACTCCGTCATTGTTATGTACTCCAGCATAAGCGCATCCCCCCCGACATCCGAACTGAGCTCAATGGGTGAGCATTTCCAGGAAACGGGTGTTAACGATGTACACAATTGACCGTAATCGAAATGTTTTTTGATTTGTTCAAGATGCCGTGAAACAACAAAACGTGCCAACATGTGCTATTTATTTTCCAACCCGTTACAACCCATCATATTAAAAAAAATCAAGTTCAATGAACCTTCACGGGACATGGTGTTTTGTATGCTTATACGAATACAACATCCCGAATTGAACGGAGTCTGTGTCTCATTTGTTATAAGCAAATATACCACAAGAAATAAGTAATCGAAAATGATGAGCATAAAGTCAGAACATGGTATTAGCCAGAGCCACTGAAGCTCCAAAATGAGCACTGTGCATAAATGGCAAGTGGATATAAAATTTACTCGCAGGCGTTAATTACATGAAAACAAAGATAATGAAATAATGAAACCCAGATTACAATCGCCAACATTTATTTGTACATAGCATGCCGTCTTCATTAAAACAAACGCATGTCCATGTTCTGGCAGTGATTCCTGTATATCCGAATAGAACTAAAACGACTTGGACACCTCAATGAAAACGGCCCACTAGCTGAACGCTTATGAACAGGATTTCCACATCATCGCATTCGAGCTGAATAGCATATCGTTGAAATACGAAATGAATCGTGGACTAGCATAAGCGTATGTCTCAATAATCTGCCAATAGATTGTAGGAAAAATGAACCAAGTTTTAACATACGGTACCCAATCTCAGACTGTTGGGAGAAGTAAAAGTGTTTATTTCGGAACAAGTGGGATGCGATACAGGTGAAACAGGTAGACCTACTTTGTTGGATAACATTTGATCATTATGCAAACATATTTGTTTACACGCATTTCATACTGCAAGGCCTTAATCTATCCAGACGCTATAGCCATGGGTTCCATTCACTTTAGAGTGCAAGTTGCTTATTCAGCACTAGTTGGATCGAACACGAATCAGTCTGGAGGCAGAATCGTGAGAGACTGTCGGTCATCCTCGTATATCCGAACATATGACATCTTGCCACTAAAATCCTTGAAGTTGATGCATAAAACGATCCGTTTTATAATGCACTCTTTCATTTCGGCTAAGATCTGAGGATTCTGCATGTTTCTCACACTGATGGCACAAAGTTTAAGCAGCTTCAACTTGGTCATCCACAGATTTCTCGTCGTGGTGTAAGATTTTGTTGCAGTGAGAACATGACGTGGGGAACCAACTAAAAAGATTACCTGTTTGCAACAGACTTTGGCGCAACCATGATGAATATTCTTGTCTGGAGACAGCTGACAACAATCAACAGTTTGTCGCAGTGCATAAAAGTTGTTCTGTTGGATTCGAGTTGGATCACCACAGTTTGCGCCAAACGTGAAAAGTGCCCAGCTGCATGAGATGTCACACTTAAAACTCAATTCTCTCCACAACTTGTTCCTTGCTAATACTGCCCGAACATATTCATTTTTGCTCTAGCAACAAATCACAACATTATTTCTGATTAACTGTAAAACATACACCGCTCGTTTCACCACTACATTGGTCGTAGCGACTCATGAAATATCAATC
The DNA here is from genome assembly GCA_014338405.1 of Paragonimus skrjabini miyazakii. Lineage (NCBI taxonomy): Eukaryota > Metazoa > Platyhelminthes > Trematoda > Plagiorchiida > Troglotrematidae > Paragonimus > Paragonimus skrjabini miyazakii. The sequence goes on along the minus strand of JTDE01002142.1, from coordinate 47,147 downwards.
ACGTTTTCTTTGTTCAACCAATTGTTCCTGTTAATATGCTTGTAATTCATGGTTGTACTATTCAAATTGTAACAGGTGTGCAACATTTGAAATATGCATCTATCATATATATAGATATAAATCGTACGTACTGCATAAAATCTTAGCACATGCCAATCCACGCCCGACGACTACAGACACGGTGACCATCCACCGGTTAATATTCAGAGCGATGGACGGCCTTCAATTCATACTCAGTCAAGTCCAGTGGGCATCGGAGGACTAACGGTCAAATATGTTTTACCAATCCGCGTGTGCTGCTGTTAGTAAGCCCGTGAGTCTAATGACTCTTAGGTTGAACGATAACCGAACCACCTCAGAAATATAACAGACAGTTTTGAACGCCTCGTCAGATACAACCAGAACCGAATGTGAGAGAGATCCCAGGAAGTATCTGGACAAGGCACCGGAAGTTATTTCATCCATAATCACCGCACAAGAGCCGGATAAGAGTTGCTGCTCAATATCACTTTTATCTACATCCTAATGCAATAGGAAACATTCGCGCTCTAATCCAACTAGAATGACCAGGGATGATAATAGGCAATGCCATTGCATAAACTACAGTACATAATCGGATGCACGAATTCAGTCACTGGCCTACCCATATTATCTCCAATCAACGAACTTTATCTTACAGACGCAGCAAGTAACACAGCACATGATTATCTTAAAACTCGGATCGTGTGCAACAATTTTGGCATTAGTGTGGACAGGATAATCCAAAGTTTACAGCCATGCGAAACTGAAGCCTCTCTAATATGGTCGACCAAATCACTGCCTTAATCGAGGGTGCGAGATACAAGTAGAAAATTTAGAAACCCGACTTCAACCGTGACGCTACAAATATTCAACCAACAGGTCGCTCTATTTTCTGTGCTACTTCGTTTTCGATGTTAGTAGATATAAATAACCTAAGGTTTTGTCGGTTACACGATAAATGGACGAACGCCTACCAAAACCAGCTCATGTTTTGAGATTAACCAATCGATTTTCGTAGACTGTCAGTTTGCATGTCATTTACAATCCAATTAGGGGCAATTAGCTCGTCTGCAGCCTGTTTGTACCTAATGAAATAAACGAAATATTCATATCGTGAAATGCAGTTTTCCTAGATGTTCCAGCTTGGTGTCTGATTGCGACAAACCATTCTAATAAATAAAGGACTGTGTTGTTAAACGACGTGTGTCGCATAACGAAATGCACGGCGAAATACCAGTGAACAAAAATGAACGGAATTTGATTCAAATGATGTTACGCGCACAGTACATTGTAAAACGTGGTAACATTCTAAACTGAGATTTAGCAGGTCAACTTTGCTTGCACCTATAGGAAGATTGACTTTGTCACATGTTTCCGGTAAATTCCTTGTTTGATTGATGGCATTTGTTCCCCCCACCCACCCGCTGTCACCACATTCCATCTTTTCTATTATCCAGCAAGTTTCAATTTGATCGGAGGTGGCGTGGTAATAAATCATTTCCGTTTAAACCGACAAAATCTAACTGAGAAATTCTTGCGGCTTAGCGTCAGTTCAAACTGACAAAAGTTACTTAAGCGCCACCTCCGGTCAACTTGAGAGTTTGTCAAATCATACATCGCAGACGAGAGAGTAGAATACTTCAGCAATGTTATCCCGTGACCTTTACCGGAATGGCGTGTCAATGGACTGTTAGAATGTAGTCACGGTTTTGAAATTTGTGTACTTATTTCCGCGGCTCTTTTATCTGATGCAACCTCCACTGATGCGTGTGTTCGTTGCATCGTTTGAATTTGCTCCTGTTGTGCCTCGTTCTTCATCATGTCTGTGTGTGGCCTCTGGTTGATAACATGCATGTTATAACACTTCGTTACATATAAATCGAGATTTATGGAATAACGTGTGGAAAGATGGTCGACGAGTTGCTATGCCGGAATCAGGAACTGAAACTGAACTAATTAGCAGTATACATTGTGAGCAACACTGCTGATTCACAAGAACTGGTCATTTAGATTGTGAGGAATCATTCGATCCCATTAGCCAGTCGACTAGTGCCAAAACTGAACAAGTTCATTCGGGCAAGTCTGCGTGCTGCAACTGAGTTCAACACTGCGACAACTTCCTCAGTTTGAACTCGACCGAGTATGATGATTCAGTCGTGCAAAGTGTGGTGTCAGTGGTGCAGTGGTCAACATGGGAGCTCTGCTTGTGTTCAAATTCCGTCGGTACAAGCCTTAACATGCTAAAAACCGTATCACAATATGTATTTTCAGTGGAGGCTGATGTGAACTTTCATGAGGATGCGAAAGTTGCAATCGGTCTTATACAATGCCCAAAATGTGTAGCTCCGGTTGTATGGTTTTGGACTGGATATCTGACGAAACTTATGCGGTGAGACAGAACGAGCGTTTGTCATTCTCAACAAGGTTAGGTATTTTCTATTCCACTCTTTCAGAATCACTCCAATTACCTCTCATTTTTCCTCAGTAAAATCTATCTGTAACCCCTCTGTACCTGTCCCCGTGTAGTACGCTAATGGGTTCTATGCGCAGTTGTGTATATCTCTGGATGTTGACTAGGAAACAGTATCACATCCTACTTTCAAGTATGAGTTGTGGACTCCCAAATGTTACCCAGCTTCATTTGGGATAGCTTTGGCTTTCCAACGCAACGACACACTGACCGATGAGCTATCCTATCGCAGCAGCACCGGAAAAGTTGGACGATGTTCCTTGGTCCGTTTGGACACATGCCTCGTCGTACGACGTACACATTCAACCACACAACAACACAAGGATGAATAGAAGACCATGGACTGGGTGAGGACAGAGAGTTTCTCCTTCAAGCTCAACGTCAACAAAGTTGAATGGTGAACGAGCTGTGTAGCGTTGCCGACGGGGATGTGTGACTGAATGTCTGATTCAGCCGACGGTTGAGAGACTCTTTCACGATACCAATCCTAACTGAGGGATGGATGAATACAGCTTTCACCTTCACCATGGTAACTTGATTTTTCGTTCCTGTTTCAAATGTCTAGATTTATTAGAATTCGTGTGTTGCCCGGTACGTGGTCTTTTGCGATGATCGAGGAGTCTTGAATTACCATCTTAAATCTTATTCATGTATATATCTGCAAAACGGAAACGGTTTACTTCAGTCCGATTCGGTGGTAAACATGGTGACGGAATGCGTCTGGATGACCGAATGAGTGATAGCGTGTACATTATGTCCAGTTGTCAATGGAACGACAATATCGTCTGCGTACCGTCGACACGATAGACTGACCGAGTTGTTGATATTCCAGCTTGCACACGAAAGTGGTGTTGGACCCAGTGGAGACCCCATTGCGACTGCATCAGCATGATGATACTGGTCGTTGTGAAATTCGTACTGAACTTTCAGAGCACATCGTAGATGTAGTTTTCTCAAAATGGGTGTGCCGAGCTAAATGTGCTGAATGTGTGTCTCAATAAATGACATAAACAGCTAGACAGCTATATAAGTTTCCAGGCATCTAACATTCAGCTTCATGAACTGCACATCGTGCCGACATATTTTATAGCAGATGGATATTCCAACGGTTCTCGGCGGAAGCGGGTAGATTTCTTTACTGCATGTCCTCGGGAAATGGACATTTTATTCTACATAATCTAACATAGTTTGTCCTAGTGAGATAATCGCTTTTATGAACTCGGATGGAAGTAAGGGAATGTGCCATTCGATAGCTGTCGCGTGCCTGACTCTTAACAATATTCACACTCAAATGGGCGTAATGGTGGAGTTTCGTCGATGAGTGGAACCTCAAGTGAAGGGTTCCTTAAATCATGCAACTTCAAATTGTGGAACATCCTCGAAGCTGACGTTGTAGAGTTTAGATTGACAGTTTCAGTATTCCAGTCAACTCGTTCCCCGGAGTACTGCATGTGCACGGTCATCTTTCGTATAAGGTTGTGGCTCTTGTGGACTACAATATGTAACTGCGATAACCACCAAACACTTGCATTCATCCATCTACAGCGCAAAGCTATTGTCAAGTACAGTGAATATGGATCTGCAGACATTTCACGGTGCAGGTATAGGCGAGAGTTTTTTAGCGTTTCACATGATATGTCACCGACCAATTCACTTGTACGTAAGAACTACGTACATTTGAATTCGATTGACTACGTCAATCATATTGCTCATCATAATATCGTTTACGATTTCGATGCGTCATAATTGGAGGGTCATGTGGCTCAGTGAGAAGAGAAAATTTGGCATAAACGCGAAAATGTGTGTTGCCAGATTTGGCTAATTATATTGGGGACACAACTTTGGTGTTCCGTACTGGAGCCAAAGAACTTCGCGAACTGCCGAAAATTCGGAAGTTGACGTGTGTTTGCACAATACGAAAGTGTCGATACAGATGATTGGATGACCATTTGACTTTCCACATTCCACAGTACATGATCACAAATTCCATCCGAGCCAGGTATTTGGATTAATTGTTCAAGCCATCAGACTTTGCGTACCATCTGAAGTGGTGTTCAGGCATCTGTTGGCGCCGACACTGATTCGTTCGATCATTTAGTCCTAACCGACGTGACAACTGTCAAGCGAGAGTAACTGATCAGTCGAATTGAATGGAACAATTATGAAATTTAGCCCAGCCCCCACAGCGGCGAAGTACAAGTACAAAGGGTAGTGATTAACCCGGCGCCCACAATAAGTATTTTCCTACACCATTATCAATTGGGGACATTCTTTCCAAAAACACAGTTATTAGCAATCAAAGCATATTGGACCACACACTCCCCAATTGTTTTGGTGTTTGTTTCAAAAGTGCTCGTATCACGTCGCACAGCGATTCTGGTTATAACAGACGTTTGAAAATATCAAACCGATTAACTATCCACAAGACTGATTGCAGAAACATAATAAGAAGCGTATCATGAAGAACAACTATCAATTCATTTAAGTTGTTTGAAACAACACTTACATACATCAGACATCTGATACGTTTTTAACTTAGCCATATGAACGCAAATTGAGGCAATCTTGAAAGTGGAAGAGACATTACTGGATAACACGGTTTTTACGGGCTGCGAACTACACGTAGCGCATGCTGTAGCTAACTCCGTACTTATAAAGTCCTAGGCTATATAAGCTGTTCTTCTTCGGGACATGAACTATAGCATTAACGAGCCTTGAAATCACTGCAGACTAGGTTCTAGTTTAATATTAAAAACTACCCAACAATAGTTCGTTGTTCATCAGCACAAGTTTGGAAATGCGTAAGCAATCACACTTCTCTTGCTTGCACGTGCCACAGGGCTTTCCTAAAATTACCAGAGTATCTGTAGAGATTGCTGCCGTACAGCTCGTTTCCTTCAGATTTCCAGCTCAGTGAGGGAGCCAAATTGGATTCTAACATTCAAGGACAAATGATGCAATACTGAGGGTTCTTACTTCAGTTAAACAAGAAAGGGGCTAGATCCAACTCTCGTGAACAATCGGAGGAGCAACTATGTGACAGTTAAGTTGCATGGATAAATAACGTCACAATGCAACGGAAGATGTTTGGTTTGAAAGAAACTGATTACATCCTCCATCCACTCGTCCTCTCCTCAACGCCCGCGGGAGGGCGGACTACATCTGAAAGGTCTGTCGAAAACACACGTCCCATATCTCAGAAGCTGCACCGAACTTCCCTGATGTCTAGGCGCTCTATGGACGACATGGAAAGATTGACTAGGGTTCACGCTGTGACTTGCGTTTGTCAGATACGCCAAATAGCAGTAGTTATTGATTTTCCCACCTGTCTTCTAAACCATGCTGGGTGATGCTTATTTATCCGTAAACCAATCTTGGAAGTGGTCTTCCAAGATTGTCTCAAGCTGGTCTGGTATCACCTGGCCAAAACTATTGGGGTCACTGGATATGACAGTGAAATGTGCCACATTTATATCGGTTATCGAAACCTCAATGGTTACACACACATTGCCAACATGCCTAATGAACATGATAGAAAATATACACAGCTTCAGAAATAACATTACGAATGACCCGAGAACGATGAAATGCAACGCACAAACCTTGATGACTGTGACCCACCACGATGATATAAATTAACCGTATCCGAGTGGTGTGTGATGTCAATAAACTTTCTCAATTTTGCATGAGAGCGCTTGACGGTCGATCGTAAGTTCGAGCAGACTCTCGTAGCAAACTTAGTGATTTGTGGAGTTAAAAAATCCTTTTGTAATTTTCAATGATACTCTCATTCCATATGGTATTCAAACATGCGCACGTCAAGTTCGGTTTATCAATGTTGGATGTTGTAGTCGAGGGCTCAGTCTGATGAACGACTGCCAGTTTCGTTGAAGATTACCAAACTTGGGTCAACAGGTTTCTAACGTATCTATCAACTGGTCAGTATAACCAGCTGTTCTATACAGAACATATACGTAAGGTGAAACTGACGTTCTCCAAATGAACCCTCGGATCAGGGGCAATTAGAACAAGAGGGCATAGGGAATTGTGTGATCTAACATAGTTTGGCAAGATAATCAGAGCTAAACATCTGATGCAAAGTGTTCGTCCTGATGAGTGTTGGATACCGGCCGACCTTCACCATTTATGCTCGTTCTCTTACACGTATTGCTGAAAAATCTTGAACTGATTTGCAGTTAACCTAATTACTCTCTCTCACGCGTTTCCAAATCATTAGAGATTGCAGATACACCGTCCTGTAAAATGCATGAGTGTTTGTGCCACCAGAAACCTGGACATCATAGCCGATTCATTTAGTCAAAATTCTGAGCAAGCAATCCAGAGTTCGGCGCACAGGAGATCCGTGTCCACGCAACGGAAAACATATCACGTCAATGGACCCTAACATAAACCCTATGAGCTCATTCATTGCGTGATTACTTGCAACAACCCCCAAATTTTAAGCGACCAGTCAAGTCGTCCAGAACAAACAATCATTATCATTGTTGTGTGTCCAATAGTGATGACTATAATCAACAACACAGACGTCTATATTTGTGCTAAGTTTTGTTCTAACTGAGATTCGTATGACTCTCTGAACATCATGTTCCTGACATGCGACCGATTTGATAATATATGCAACTGACGTTATACGAATGAAATTCTGTCGGTTAACCTTGAAATAATGGAGCAGAAAATAAAGAGAATATGGGGAACGAGTAAAATGAGATTTCTAATGAGTTGTCGGGGATTTTGATAATTTCAAGTTGAACGTCACCCATAATTGATCGCAGCTGTTGCATCCCCATAGATTTTCCACTCGGCCCCTATCGAAAAGAAGCGCTAGACTCGAGTTTCGCTCTCATTAGAGCTCGTCAGTAGTGCATATCATCGCCACTGCCGGGACTTGAACCACGGACAGGCTGTTCATGAGGCAACCGTGTTTACCACTGCGCCATTGACCTCACATTAGGCACGACCGAATTATCATATGTGAACGCTCCATTTAAAGACGATCGGGTAGCCTGATCATTACACACAAGCGAAAGTGACGTGGAATATCTTAGAAGGAAAGGTCACTAAGAAAATTGAAAACTATTGAAAGAAGACTAAGAGGATGAAGCGGAAATGGTATGGATACAGGTACGCCATTGACTGCGACACATCGCCATCTCGGATAGCGTCTCCAACCAGAGGTTTGAATGGTCACGAGGACCCATCCAGGCAGGTGACAACTACCCACTGGAGGGGTCCTCGTGATCATTCAAACCTCTGGTTAATAGATACAAACTACTCACAAATGCTCAAGTTCGTCAAAGCCTTGTGGAGTAGTCATCGGAAGCGGATTCTATACGCAAAAAAGCGACTGCTCTCAGTCTTCTTGCCGCGGGTCTAACCATGAGTATTCCTCACGATACAGCCTGATGTATATGTTTAAGTATTTCATTTGCATCCGGTTCCCCCATTTTTAAGCTAGTTTACGACTGACCAGGAAGCGAGAATCTGGTTCATCTTATATTTTTGTTCTTCTGACTATTCCATTCGAATGGCTCAAAGAAGCACAATGTTTCAAACCAAACCGTAGTTGTTGATGAAAGTTCACAATACTATTGTTCATTCAGCTAATTGTATCTGTGTAAGAATCCGAACTTGCGATAATAATTGTGTCATGATCGGACAACGATTGCATTTGCCGAACTTGTTTTGACAATGCGCTCAAAATTATACAGAAACACCCAGTTATTTTAACCGATCAACATTCACGGCTCATCATTAATGTATTCTACATTGTAACGAAATCGAAGATGCCCACACTACATCGTTAAGTTCAAACTCAAGGACGGTAATCTTTGTCCATCTTAGTGAACAGTGGGAAGGGTTAAACTTGCCCTAAAACGCTCACGTTAAATTTAAAGCCAAACCCAGCGCCTCAAGAATGGAGATCACTGATTTAATAATCACCTCTACAGTTGGTTTCTGGAACGGGCTTAACCTGGTTGCTTAGATTCACACAACATTGAAAGTGATTTACACCCATACTGTCCACCTCACTGGGTCTGAGGCTTTCTCATCCCGAGACCACGAATGCATTTGTCGAACTTGTTTAGACAATGCGCTCAAAATTATGCAGAAACACCCAAATATGTTAACCGACTAGAATTCCCGACTCATCATTTATTTATTCTGCATTCTAACGAAACTTAAAATACTCACACTATATTGTTAAGTTCAACCTCGAGGACAGTAATTTCCATCCATTTTAGTAAACACTAGGAAGGTTTAAACTTACCCTGAAACGCTCGCGTCAAATTTGAAGCTAAACCCAGCGCCTCGACAGATGAGATCATTGATTCAATAATCCCCTCTAGAGCTGGTATCCGGAACGGGTTTAACCAGCTTGCTTGGATTTACACAATCATAAAAAAGGTTTACACCCTTACTATCTACTTCACAGTGTCTGAGACTTTCTCATCCTGCTTCATTTTTGCGAGTATGTGTGTTGGACGAATATTGCAAACTGTTGACAATACGCCATGTGAATACATGTCTTTGCTAATGAATGAAACTGTTCAATAGAGATTAAACTTACGTACTCTTCACTGTCACCACATCATATAGATATCCGTATGAGTTACGCTGAACTGTCTGTATTGATTCACTATCCGTTTAGCATCCAGATTAGTGTTATTGTGTGATGGGAAGCTCAAGGTAGCTTACTGCAATAAGTGGCGCAACATTTAAACGAAACAATAGGAATAGGAATCGAACACCAGTTTTATCAACTTGAGGCATTTTCACATCAGCGCGCTCAGATGGGACCGTAAAACTCGCAATACATCGCACATCAATCTGAAACCGATGGTATTCACTACTCTCATATATCAGGCAATTTGGTCACAAACGTGATTAGTCCACACTGTGTATAACCTTGTCAAACAAACCTGCAGCATTGACCGTTTATGACTTGAAGAGAATGTCATTAGTAAATATTTTCTAATACACAATCATCCACAAATCCATAACTTTCAGATCAATATATGAAGAGACGAGAGTTTAGTGACTCTACGCCCAAGCATTCAAGCGCTACTATCTAGGGATTGTCATGTCATGTTATACTGTTATACTGCGAAGTTTCTGTCATTTTCCGTCCTCCATACGAGTTATCTAGGTATTGTCGTACCAATATCAACGTGGCCGGACGTTACTTGATACGGACAAAACAACGACCATGTCGAGGATAGCCGGCTAAATTTGTTCGCATGCAGTTTCAAGGGTTGTGTTTGCCGAAACCTTCTAGAGGTGTGTGCCTAATGACATGGAATTACTTCGTGTCTATGTGCTTCATGAATAATAAAATATCCCCACAGTTATTAGTCCTCACATCCCACAGGATAGCAAAATATTCCACTAACCGTTTCTTCATCGTGCGTGCGACCGCTCCCCGTAGTTTGCCTATAGGCTTGTCCATGCTTGCCACTGTACACCGTTTAGACTTACTCATAAGCTTGATGGCTGTATCCATAGCTTAGACTCACAAATTGATGGGACAAACATTCTACCGAAATTTACGCATTCACAGTCTGTCAAAGTCAATTGGTAAACTATTTAAGTTTGTGGCGCAAATTATCACTATGACGAAGTAATAGTATGAAGTAATCAATCCAATAAATCAATTAAGCCACAACTTGTAGGCAAACGTTGGTCACAATGGATTATAGGGGTATTCAAGACAACAGTGATGTATAGCAGTGGTTAGATCTTGAACGCCAACCTAGCGTAAGCCGACAAAATGATTAGATGTATATATATATAACGTTTCCATTATACTACCTATAATGTTGATTTAGATTTTGACTTGCCGAGCAAACAGTATTCTACTCGCACCCATATACGGGTGAAGATAAAACAGTAAACCCTCTCACACACAAAATTTGCCATTGTACACCAAGATTGCTTGGTAATAATCAATAACAAAGAAAGAAATATCCAGAGAGCCTTAGACTATTGGGCTGGTGAACGATAAGTCATTAGACATCATCTTTTGAATATGACGTATAGTCAAACGCTGAGGTTACAACCTGAAAAAACTAACCCAACTATCGGAAGATGTGCACCTAATAAGTATCACAATCAAAAGACTGTCTCAATCAACCCGTAGTGACATAATAATGCATAATATCAAATCAATTCAACTACCAGTAATTATGAACACGCATTCAGTGTGGTTCATCTAAGGTAGATAGTCTACCCACACAGTTCAAAATAACTGCTTGGATAACAACGTTTTGCTGGTAAACTCAGAACACTTTAACCCAAATCATCCAATCATGTTACGCAACTTACTTGATGACCTATGTATAAAAACATGTGCAACTGAAAGTTTAGTTCATTTTCTGCTTTGTGAAAAATGTGGCAAAACCTGCTCTACTTCGCAGTTCTTCTGGTTAAATCAAACAATGGTGAGCGATGCTGATGAATAGCAAGTTCTCTCTACAAACTATATTGCAAAATACCACTTGAATTGTACCACGAGAATTATTTGCCCAGACGCATTGCAAACCTGATATCCAGCCTGTAATACCATTCGATTAGCCGCCGTTTCTAAAATACCTTCGACTAGCTCTTTGCTTTATTCGCTCACGCGTGATCAGGTCAGAGTGAATGGTGTTAGCAACAAAAATACTTGGTGACTTCATGCGATATATTTACTCAGAGGTGTGGAACAAGTGGTAATTGAACAAACATCAACTTATCATCGTCTACTTTGTGTGCATATCTGAAGCGGCAATTAAGAGCGGATTTATAACATACTGTTTAGTAATAATCAGGGAAAAAAATTATAACTCCTGCATCATCCAGTGTGTTTAATATGTGTCTTTACCGATATGTGTATGAGGACCTCAGGGTCGCTTGCAAGCGACTTTAATGCGAGTGACCCTCCCACCAATTCGATAGCACACCAACCTTAATAAGGTTTTCAGCACATGGGGACAAATATCGTGCTGTTATAGACGAATTACGCGTTTGTGGCCTCATTGAAACTGTTTAAAAACAAATATTACCAACCTCTCCAAATGATTGTGTACTTCACATTATCGTTGTCGTTTTGAATATTTGAGCAGATGTCTTCAGTAATATCAGCATTCTCCTACAAACCTTCTGTTACCTTCGGTCTCAATGTAGCCGACCCACAGATCAGTGAGACCGGTAAGTTTGATGAAGTCTTTTCAGAACTGTACATAATCCCATATGTGTAAATTCAAGGAATAATTGAAACGTCGCCTAACAATTAAAAATTCAGCGCCATTATCCGAATAAACTCTGCATGCAACCCGGCTTGTGAAGTAAATGTCGATGGTGATATTTCAAACGCCAAAAAATGATCATATTTCAATGACATGTAAACTGTTCGAGTATCACGGGTTCTAAAACTATCTCCACGTACGCCCATGAGTCACTGTGGTTAGGTTTACTGCAATCTCGGACGACGCC
>JTDE01002142.1:3173-35064 GCA_014338405.1 Paragonimus skrjabini miyazakii | reverse complement strand
AGAGAAACGGAGTGAACCAGCGCGGTGGTTCATACTGATGACACGAGGAATGTTCTATTTCGAACAACTGAACTAAGCGATAATTAGTATGAAAACTTCAGTCTCCTATAAACAAAACGTCGTTTACCTATACACAAGATCAGTCGGTTATGTACAGCACGCTCAATGCGGATAGTAATTCAGAGAAGTGGGCCATTTCTGAACCTGTTTAGTTGAGCTGACAGCTGAGAATAGTTCATGTAGACGTTCATCTGCTACGAAACACCAGCGATTGATTATCGATCCCTGTGTCTCTTTATCTGGACAATACATCGTTGCTTTTCACGAACGGTGTGGTAACGTGACAATTATAGTTTCAAGGCTTCTAATCACAGGAGAGTAGAATTCTCATTTTGGAATGCAACCAACGGTCAAACCCATCTTGTGGACAGTGGTGCAAGTCGAAACGTTCAAATTGACTGTCAATATTTTCACACCGTTTTCCTGTGAATGATAGCGCACACAAAACTTTGGCTAGCATGAACCAGTAGCCAGTACAGTTTACAAGTAAACGAAACGTAAATGCAACGTGTTATTATACTTACCGTCATACGTATTTTACCCGGTTCGCAACTTATAGGTCAACATGTTGACAATACAATCGGAGCTTCAAACGTTTCACTGCTAAGCGTGACAGGCATATCTGCGGTTGAGGCATGCAAAACGGTAAGTTTACGGGATACTGATTTCCATATTTGTCTTCTTCCGCTTCACACTATCTGATCTCAGTTAATGCTTTCAAGCTATATAAAAGCCGAATCCTATTTATAAAACATTCGAGGGCTTGAGGGTAGCAAGTAATTGGAAGTTTTGAGCATACAGTCAAATTCGTGGATTCGGAAAGCGTTTAAACTTCGCTTGTACAACCTCATCAAACGAATGCTAACATTCATCAATGGTTCACTGAATCTCGCTGATTACGGATAGATGAGAAGAAACCTTGCATTACATTTCACGTATGCATGTTTTCTCAGGGCATTGTAAATAAACCCAACAAATATGACCGTTAGTTTCAGAGACTGAAAACGACTCTATGCTCTGGTGAGCTGAGCTGAAATCAAACACATTAGGAAGAGCCTGACTAAATTTATCTAAGCTGCTCCACGTTTAGTTTTGCGAATTTAATATTTGTCTAAACCGATTGTAAATTTACTGATAATCCTCAATATATATTTCATAACATACCAATATTGAATATTATTGATTCTTTGTTTTTGCATTTTTCAAAAGCTGGAACACGTATATGGCAAACAAGTGCATTGTACGCCGAACAACGAAAATATAAAGCGTGTAATCCGCAGCTCTGTTGAATCTGCTGAAGAACACTCAACTGCAGAAATCTCTGCATCAACGATGGCTGGAGGTACAACTTCAAATAAGTTTACAAACATTAGTGAAAAACATTACGCAGGATGCTTTGGTGACATTTTGTGTTCTGTTTGCGTGAAAGTAAATTTCAAATATGCACTCGTTTGTATAATGTTTATTGGACTTTTACTTAATTATCATGTCTTTGCTAAAAGGTACTGCGAAATGAAGTCCGACTGGAATTTGCCAGGATAGTTAAAACAATTAGACGTCTCTCTCTTATAGTTTAATTGAGCATATTATCGGATAACCCAGAAATCCAATGGCTCCATGTCGCTCGCGGTCGTCATTGGATGATTCAGTTTGCAGCACCAGTATGCACATGTTGATGTGGTTGGAACTATCTGTGTACCTGTAACTGTTGATACTGAATTCTACCGCAATGAACCGAGTGAGTTGGCATGCATATCACTTCCTTCACAAAGACCTACAGTAACATCGAGATTGTCGTTGAATGAAATTAGTATATCACTCGAATGATTTAAAATGCGCGATGATACCAGGGACCATTGTAACGAGTGCTGCACTCGGGAAACAGAAAACATGGTGTAATTCCAAAGATTTAAATTTGGCTGCCAAACATGTTGGCGTTGTTGGGAATTAACAAAACGATAGTAACAGCTATCTAGTCCCTTGTAAACACAAATCAAACCAAGCAGTCATTAACAATTAATGTTTTCATCTGAATATCGTGTATCTGCAAGTGATGTTAATTGACCATGATCGTAACACCATGAACTAAAAGAATTGATAGCTGGGTTCCAAATGTTCAGAACGAATTTCCATGAAACTAAAACCTGTCATAGATAACTTACAACTCAACCTTTCTACATTTCGTTTGTGCAAATAAACACTTTCAGAGTTTTCTCACGTTGATGCCACCAGTAAGTAATCCGAATAGTTTATCCAGTTGTGTTAATCCACATACGACTAATACTAATATTGACATGGTTGGACGTAAATTCGGCTTCACCGTTCAAAACCAACTCATGGTGAATGAAACATCTATTTGGTCGTGTGCAGATTGGAATGGTAACGACTGGAGCGGTTCATTTCCACCATACAATGTATAAGTTGTGGACGTCAATTCACAGTTTTCTCCCATATCAAAATACCATTCACAACCAACAATCCTTGTTGGTTCAAACTTCTGAAATGTAATACAGAATAGCAAATTCTGAAATAGACAGGATTTGAGTATTAACAAAACAGACAAATTATGTGATTAGTATGTTATTTTATGGATCAGGTTTAATATTCAGGTCTGTTTGCAGAGTCTCATCACAAAGATATCACTTGATACTGTAGGACAACATGAACGATTCTGTTATGGTTGACAATGCTGTTTGTTATCAGAACATTTTAAAATATTCGCAGTGTACCCCAGGTTTGATGCTTATACATTATCTAAATATATTCTCGCATTACTAATCCGGCCGATCCGATGCTCACAATTTAGTTCAGTAGAAGCAACTCAAGAAAATACGTGCGCTTACATTTACGGTTTGCATGTAGTGAGGATTTGGTCTCCATGATGATAAATACTGTCGTTTGCAGAAATTAGATAGTTACGTAAAGAATTGCTCAAGCTTAGCCGTCCTATTGAATAGTAAATTGAGCAAGCGAACGCCAGCTGAAAAGGTGCATTTTTGAGCATTTCACTCAACAAAAGCCTCAAAACGGACTACTATACCAGTTTGTAATGCCTTGTTACAAGGAGGGCCTATCAACTCGAAGCGAGTGATGTGCACTCAGTTCAACTTAACAGGACTCGGTGGCGCTATCTTCCGCTATTCTGAAACAGGAGGAATCAGTTGCATAACAAGGAGCCTATTGGAATAAATATGTACATTTTACAATAGTAAACAATACCTATAACATCTATGACACTAATGTTTGATCGTGCTCACGCTGCCAATTTCAATTTTGCCTCAATCAGGCCTAGCAAGTCGCACGAACTGAAACTGAAGGGTTATTGCATCGTAACATCTTTGATGACAAAAGGATTAGTATAAGGTTTGCTTCGTCCTAAATCCGCAAGTACCCTCACATTAATTTTTTACTCGGGCCCGAACACTGTATCATTGCTTTCAACACATTTATCCATTACAACTTATTCGGCATGGAGGGGACAAACTAAATATTTCACGTTTACGCCTCCGATGAACTGCGTGCGTACATTTTAACACTTCAAAACATTTCTGTCCTTATTTTGACACAGTCGCCGAGTTCAAATTTACGGTCCACAGCAACAACCAAAATCTGTGGTGGCAAAAGCTTTTCTATCATGGAACTGAACCGAATGAACTTCCGAATGAACGTTTATGTAAATGGGTATGTGTAATAGATGGTCATCGTGCACTGTTTCATCATCTCCAAAATTTGTATTATTCTCAGATAATAAGTTGAATGTTGTATTTTATGTAGCGGTTGCAACAACCACATCGTTAGCACCTGACATTATGAGTAGTGAGATTCTAAACTGGTGTAGTCCAGATTATGAGTAAATATACGTACGACGATAGGCCTTCTACAAACCACGCGTTAGACATAGTAGTCAACGTTTGAACTAAGGTTATATTCAATACATAATTACATGCAAACTTGCTGCGATCAAAGTAATCCAATTAATGTTTCATATCACCACTATGATTGAATCTGGCATCCAACTTTCTATACAAAACTACTCTGGACACCATTGTTTCGGCCACCGTTTTAAACACTTATTTAGGATTTATTGTCTACGAAAGCCCTGCACGAACTTTCATCTTAGCTGACACGTGTATTTCTGAAGTGCGCTTCAAATGTCAGCATTCAAGCAACTGAAAACAGTCACTGTTAGAATTCATACAAGCTCCCCTGCACCGGAACTTGAAATGTATCGGAAAATCGCGCTATTTCAAGTTACTGGATGGAAATTGACAACTGTTTTCAGTACTTTCTGGAAGCCTCTAATGGCCAGTAAATCGCTCACGGCTCGAATGTTTGTAATCTCATTGAATAATTCCGTTTCTATTCATTAACACCATGAGATCTGTTAAAAGTAATCTTTGTGATCGACCTGGGCACCATCCCCTAGTATTTTATGTGAATAGGGTTTCAAACAGGCTGCCTGTCACGTTCGACAGATATTTCAGGAACCATAGTTTTTATCAAAGTAATGTATATCGTATTGACTAGAAATATGCAGACATTACATTTCCTATTCATCACCACTATCCGCATGGATGCCGACAGCCATATGAGGCGTCATTTATAACAAACGATCAAGATATACGAGGAAGAAGAACATCACAGAGATAAACATGTTTGCTTCTTATCAAAAATGACACGAAGCAGATGACAAACTGGAATGGTTTTATCATCCATTTGGAGAAATACATGCGAATAATACTGACATAAATAGCTTACTGAATAACTGGTGAAATTGGGGGAGAAAGTGTATTTTCCTGTTTACCCGTGGAACAGTATATCGAAGACTGACTAGCTTAGATCAGTCAAGCAATAAACAGGAATATATTCCATACGGTAGAGTTTCAACTATCGATATATAAAACGTTCTAATTTATTAGGTTACGAATGCCATGAAATCTACTACTCGTCTGTGTCATGAGGCCTTACTCACATGCAACACCGTACCTCAACCCTGGAGCTCACAGCTGGTCGAGTTCACGATTCATCTCTACTTATCTTCAAAATGTGTGAAACTACGCTGTCCCACACTGAGCAAAAATGAGAGTGTCCAACGTCTGTTGAAAGAAATCAATCGCCGATTGAACCCCTACGAAGACATCCCTGGCTACATCAGTTCCCTTGCATTCATGGGTGAGATATTGTTGTGGGCGTGCAATATGTGCACCAATTATATGATCACCAACCATAGTGAACATGTGGTTCACATTTGATGCTGGTTTCTGATTACCAATATGCAATCGTCACCCATTGCTTGAAATAATGCAGCATGTGCCCACAATTCGTTAAAACACACCTCTATCCATAGTTGAATACGCTGTAGCTACCCTATGTGAAATGGCTTACATCAATATATGTTGCAATAACACGGAGAACGTTGAATGGACTAAATTAGTAAGCGAATTTTCTCAACTTCAATAAACATCATCGGGACTACAAGTAAATTCAGTCGCACAATTTCATAAATAATACTGAACAATTTGTCGGACTGGGATCGTAGTGACAAGTATTGTTGCCATCAACCGATATTGTAGTTAACACACATGTTCACTCGGCTCGAAGTTAATTAACTCATACTGATTGACAACTAGTTTGTTTTCTTTTCAATGCGGCCGCACAATATTGTTTATTGCACCTCTGTATTCCCCAGGAATGAGAAACGTCACACTGCAAAGTGAGTGCATAACACGAAAATAATGTTTACATTTGCATACACCGTGAACTGTTCAAATTACATTCTGAGAATAAACTATACTGATCTTCTGTCCGTGAGGTATTTCATGATAACCAGACAGTGTAATCACTAAATTATTGAATCAAACCTGTTAAGACTACTAGTTCATTGTACCACGTCACAACAAATGCATAACATCTACCAACGTTATTTTCACTCGAGGTGCTCTATTGTATGCGACGCTGAATTCGAACTGGACGCAGGAAGCATTACGAGATAAGAACTCCGACATATTCAAGCGCACCAAAACATTGCTACAACATGAGGTTAGTTTCCCTTTTGTTACCGACTGTTAAGTACTTCATCTCAGGCAATACAATTTCTCAGGTGTGATTTCATTGCGACCACGTGATGGACAAATGTGATCAAGCGCTATTTAATTACCGAAATTAAATTTGAATGATTTCATTAATTCGAATTGTCATTTTAATGTTTATTCAAGATTAACAAACTCAGGTGTCCTCAAGTAAATCATAGCAGTTCTTCTGGCACAGTTCATAACAATACGAACGCTTATTATCTGGCACTCTGTGATCAGCGCTTTTAATAGCAAACTATACGAGTTTGCTAACTTTGAGTACTTTGGTTCGAAGCTAGAATCAAATTTTCGTTCACTGTGTTAAAGTGGAATTCGTGGTGAATTTGGCTGTTAACATTGTTTCTACTATTTGTCTTCAATGTTTTCGGCGAGTGCCAAAATATAGACAACGTAAAACTAGGCGTCCTGACTGACTTCGTGTTTACATGCATTTAAACAACAATTTAAACTAAGACATGTGAATGGACCTCAATGCTCTTACCGATTTTCTTTCTGTTTTATGTCTTCAATTCCCAGCTGCAAAAACTGATACTGTTCCAACGTCTTCAGAATCATATTATTCAGATGGATATAAAAAATATTGGCCTCACACAAACGAGTTCTGCAACCGCTTACATCCGACTGTTTATTCGAGCCACCAATCCGAAATTCATGAACCCTACGTTTTTAAACAGAAACTTCCGTGAATTGACAAACTTCATGGAACATACACAATTTATCGCCCTGAGGAAACTTGATATGCAAAGTAGGTTGACGACCAGCAAATTGTTTATATATATATATACATGTGAATGCATTCAACAACTTTAATCGGCGTTAGATATGAGCAAATCAATGCCAGCAACATTATTATAAATTGACTATCGTGATGATGCTACACACATATATAAGTCTTGCAATATTCTACAAAGGTATTTGCTTGTATGATCACATACTCATGCTTGTACATGTTACTTTTTATCTAGACAACTATTACATTCTGGAGCTGAGAATAGAACACAAAGAGCTATCTGACCAGAAAAGGAACCAGCTGGAAGATAAGGATTCACGTCTTTACCAAATAATGCTTCATCGCTCAACAGTGCAGGTGAGGTTGAATGCTGTGTAACGCATCGAATGTGTCAACTTGTCAAGTAGGTTTTTCTCGTACTAGTTTATTCAATTTCATTGAGCAATGTCCCCAACTTGCGTAACTACCTGCTCAGAATCGTCATGTTGCTGCTATATGCAAAACATGCTCGAATTGCTGGAAGATTTCATTGGAAATCCGGCTTTTGTGTTGACATGAATATCAGATACTTGTAAATTATCTACGCATACGCGGTTCTGGGAATCGTCGTAATCTACAAATGCGTGTTGTCACCCATCGCAATGATTGAACAACCACATTTACCCAACTGGTACTCTCGAGCGAACCTCTTGTCAGCAGTACTGTTACTGTGTGTTTTGTAGTGGAATAAATCAGGTCAACATCCGAGTGTTTACAAGCGTGTTACAGTCACATATAGCAAGCAATGGATATGTAAAGTCACACATCTCAATATAACTTGTAAATAAAACCGATGTATTCAACTCCACATTCACCTCACTTTCTACATAGACCAACGCGGCAATACAGGCATGTAAATGGGGCAATATGATACAGAACATGACGGTTCAGCTACAAGGCACAAACAATTCTTCCGAATCAATCAGTCAAACAGCTCTACTCGTTATGAGTGTGGATCGGGTCAATCCATACCGTTCAAACCTGAACATTAATCATCTCGTTAACTGTATCATTGACGGATTTGAACAGGAACAATACAGTCGAATAATCCGCAACATCGATATCAAAGGTAACATGGACAAAACTGTTCTTTCTAAGTGACCCTCAAATTGATAGTTTATGTGATTCGGGCGTACATTTTGTTTCTACCAGACAATAATCTACGTCAATACTGTCACAACATCGTACGGAACTCAGTACTTTGAGCCATAATCAGTTGTCGCACCAAATCAAATCAACAACACATTTCAGATAGTGAGAATTCATGTGAAATGTGAGAGCGGTTCAACTGTAATTAACAATGGATAACCAAACTTTTGTCAAATAAACTTATAGGACAAGTTCGTTGCCCGAGCAGCAGTTGAAACGATATTAAAAGAAACGTTCCACTGGGTACATTACAGTAGACAGTGCACAGTTTCTGTACAACGCAATCGATTATGCTGGGGCATGGATATTCACAGTATTTTGCGAAACGTCGGCCATATTCACTAGTTTAACTAGACTTTTGTCAACATATTCCAGATGGTGTTTCAATCCGTTCTTAACTTGAATACGGTGCTTAAATATTTGGTTTACATGTTAACATAGTTGTCCGGTAGATTACTTGATTGAAAATTAAACAACACTCTTCATACTACATTCACCTCAGTTGACGACGTGTTGGTACAATGTCAATCGTTCTGAGAAACCCAGTTCGTGCAACCGGTCGCTGGATAAGGCAAGTCACCGATGCAATACTATCTCCTGATACTGGGTCTCAAGTTAGTCATCAACGCCGTTCAGGTTGTGTCGATGCATGGATCAGAATACACTCTATCCTAGTTAATAAAAAATTGATCATTGCAATTTGCATTCCGGTAATTCTTGTGAAATTCATTATGTAAACGAAAGCTATAACCATAAATCTGATAATCCAAATTTGCCACGACATGCAATCTAAGAATGATATGGTTCATTAACCACATAATGAGAACACTGATATCAATTTTGATTACTTGTATATCTCAGATATCTTGGTAGTGAGTGATTTTACAATATTGCTGCTTAGTTTTCTGGGAAACGCCGTCACATCAACAAATTAACAAGTGATAATTTTTCTGTTTCAAATTACAGCTTTCTATAAAATATTCACAATGCGACTTTTTATTTTCACATTCATTTCTCACCGTCTGAAATCTGTTAAATTATATATGGGCATCCATGTTGTATTGGAAAATGTGGTCAATTTGTGATGACTTCATTTAAAAAAATATTGTAGTAATTTAGCTTTCACAATAAAAAGTACATTTTAGCACAATCGTGTTATTCAAAACACAGCCAGATACAGAGTTTATTACGTGTGAATACTGCACGGCTGTTATCGAAAAGACAGCCACTTTCACTAAACGCACAATAAGATACTTTAATTGAGCACGACGCTGAAAAAAGTCGATTTTGTTGTCTGACATCAAAAACCATGAGCTGGTCTTCGTCTTCATCGTCAGGTTTCGCTTGAGTTAAGCTAAATGCTGTAACTTCAACAACGTGCAGCAATTACTATCACAAATCCAGCAACATCCATCGTTATATAAGTTGTGAAACATGGCGTTTCTGCCTTCACCAGTTACCCTTGTAATGCTTTACGACTGTGAGGTATTTCAGCAAATCCTCCAGTTGAAGCTCATTCCCACGCCGCTTAGAGCTGATATCCAGACATAGCTGCGAAGAAAATTGTACTTCTCATTGTTCAGGAAATGTAGGGATAGAATTGAAAATCTTGACAAACAACTGTTCACTAGGTGAGAATTTTCAGAAGATAGGTGTAAACTAGGTATGGAATTCCGCTCAAGCTGACTGCAATCTACATTTGTTGGTTCGGCCGAAATTTCATGAAACTACAAAACGTGAGTCAGCATGTGCTATTTGTTTCCTAACCCGCTACAAACTATCAAACTGAAATGAAAACTCAAGTTCACTTAACCTTCACTAGCCATTATAGCCGACATGTTTATACAGATACGAAATAACCAATTTGAAAAATTCTGTTCTATTTGTCATGATGAAATTTACCACAGGTAAGCAGTAATTGAAAATGATTGGCTTATATTCAGAACATGGTATCAGTTAGAGCTACTAAAGCTCCCAGAAGCGCACTGTGCACATTGAAGCCCAAACGGAGACAGCCTAGATTTATTTGCACATTGCGTATCAAGTGCTGTCTCCCCTAGAACAGATACATGCCCATGTTATGGTAGTGCTTCTTTTACATCGGAGTAGGACTAAAACGACTTGGACACCTCAATGAAAACAGCATACTGGCTGAACTTCGGTGAACAGGATTTCTAAATCATCACATTCGAGCTAAACAGCATAGCATTGAATTGCGAGAAGAATCATGGACTATCGCGAGAATATGTTTCAACAATCTGCCTGCAGATTGCAGGTAAAAGTTGCCAAGTTTTAAAATACAGTACCCAGTATCAGACTACTGGGAGGAATAGGATTATCTTTTTCAGAACAAATGGGGTGCACGAACGATACAAGTGAAACCGGCGAATCTCTCTTAACGATAACCATTTGATCATTATGTAAACAGACTTGTTTTTATACTTTTCATGCACCAAGACACTAATCTCTCCAAACGCTGGAGCCGTGGGTTCCACACACTTTAGCTTGCAAGTTGCTTATTCATCACTAGTGTAGGATCCTGTTGCAGTGAGAACATGACGTAGGTAAAAACCGCCACGTGAGTGGAACTAACTAAAAATAATACATCTTCACAACACACTTTGGCTCGACCATATTCTTGTGTGGAGACAGTTGGCAATAATCAACACTTTGTCCCACTGTATGAAAGACGTTATGTTCGATTCCAATTGGGTCACCACAGCTTGCGTCAAACATGTAAAATTTTCGCAGAGTCCTGCTGCATGAGACCACACATTCGAAACTCAGTGTTATTGTGTGAGAGGCGTATGTGCCACTTCAGTGAACACGTGTATGTCTCAGTAAACTTGAACAAATTGCCCAGTGCTTGAGATTGAACCAGCCGGTGACTTCTAGTCTGGTGAATCACAACGCTTGGGATGTGATAAATCCTACCTAGACCAGTTGTACCCTCCGGGTTTGATAAGCTTACGTTCACTGGGATTAGCATTCCTGTCTTGGTAGATGGGTCAGTCAGGATGAAAGTGAGATCGACGTTTACAGAGGGCGCAGTCAAAAGTTGGTCACCCGCTGTCTGCTTCAATCCATCTGTACATCTGCAGACCAATATCAGAGTTGTACGCCTAGCCACATTAGATATAGATTGATTGCGATCATCTATTATGTATGCAAGTAGATGTCGGTGTGATGAGCAGGCGATATCTATATTTACATTGTTCATGCCATTCAGTAGTTTGTAATGAGGTAATGTGTTAGGCACTCAAGATTAAAACATTTTGTGTAATGAAAACTGCGTAAATGTATTGCATACATTATTTGACTACCAGAAATTTTGGGTTAATTATACAAACTAATTACTTCTTTCCTACAAAGTCGTTTATTAATATCTCAAGTTAATGCAACGCTTGGAAGGAGATTGTATGATAAAATACATCGTACACAATCATACCTCTTTCTTCGAATTACAGGGCTTGTGCCAGGCCAAGTTTGGGGAGAAGTTGAATTTGTCTGGCGTGCATCCCGCTAATTACTAAGATGTGTTAGTTGTGTTGTGAAGTCATCACGGCCCAAAGGTTATCTAAGTCGCAAACTACGTTCTTCACATTCAATTTCCTGCGAACACCGCCAAACATAACTACGACACGCATTTTTAATATGACGGCAAAATGCAACATTGACTATCTGAAATTTCAAACGTACACAGCCTGTGTTACTGCCAGTTCGGTCATAGTGGCTCATGAAATATCTAGTAAAATGTTCTCGCTTGACCAATTACTTGTTAATTACCATCCATTTAGTACATAGTTTTATTATTCAAATGAAATTAGATGCATCACGTTTGAGGCAGACTCCGATAATCTTCAGTATACATTTCCGGTACAGCAAACAACTTATCTCATGCCATTGGAAGACATCTTGTGAACCGTTGCAATTTATACATCGACTAATCGTTGTCTTCGCAGATCATCTCGTTCACACTACTCTCGTTCTCACTACTAGTTACTTGGATTAGGTAGAAAAGTCGTCGCCACTTGGCGGTGGCAACTACTCAATCCATCACGAGAGTGCGTTTCGAGATCTCCTCGTAGGCACTTTTAGCCCACAAAGCACGAAGCATCACGAAGTTTGAGCGACCATATAGAGAATCAGTGGTTTGCACATGAATGAAATGTTGCACAACAACAGGTGGCACCACAACCATGCATTGCATGTATATATATACCCGATGTGCTTCGAGCTCATGTGATAAGGGAGGAACTAGACTGGAATCAAGTGCACTCCGCCAATTACACACATTCTAAGTTAGACACTACAAAGAGAAATTGACGTGGTAGGGCAGTAGGGCGAATCAGAGCCTACCAAACTCGCCGGCAAAAATCAGACATAACTATGATGACTGATGAGTATTCGGGGATTTGGTTTATTTCAATTTGAACATTACCCACAATTGATCGCAGCTGTTGCATCCCCATAGACTAGCAGGTTTAATGAGATCGGAGATTTCGACCTGCCTAGGAAGTTCTAATCGCGGGGTTGTCGATTGGATTTAACAGGACAGTTACTGTGCCTCCATTTCGAGACGATCGGGTAACCTGATCATTAATCACAAATAAAAGTGGTTCAGCATTCACATATGATAATTCGATCGTGCCTAACGTGAGGTCGTGGCGTAGTAGTAAACACGGTTGACTCATGAACGGCATGTCCGCGGTTCAAGTTCCGGCAATGGCGATGATATGCACTACTGACGAGCTCTAATGAGAGCGAAACTCGAGTCTAGTGCTTTTTTTCGAAAGAGGTCGACTGGATTGTCTATGGGAGTGCGGAAGCTGCGATCAGTTGTGGGTGATGTTTAAATTGAATTAATTATGATGATCGGCTTTGCCGCAGCGACAAATCACAACACTGGTTATCGTTGGATGTAAAACATACATTATTTGTTTTACCGCCACGTCGATCATTGCGTCCCATGAAGCATAAATCAAATTTTTCTTCTTCAATTAGTTGTTTCCTCATCAATATGCATACAATCCATGGTTGTGCTATTCGAATTGAAACAAGTGTGCAACATTTGAAATAGACATCAGTCATATACATAGATATAAGTTGTCTGTACTGCGGAAATCTTAGCTCATGCTATTGGACGACCGACGGAGTCAGACAATCCAACTATCGATACACCAACCAATACTCAGAGGGATAGACGTAATTCAATTCATACCCAGTCAGGTTCAATTGGCATCGGAGAACGAACAATTAAATCTGCTCTGCCAATCTGCATATGCCGCTGTCAGTGAGGCACTCAGCACAATGACTCTTAGATTGGACGAAGATCCAACCACACCGAAAATACCTACAGACAGTTTAGAACGTTTCGTAAGAAACTGCCATAACCAAATGTGAGAGAGATTCCGGGAAAAATCTGGACATGGCATTTGAAGTTATTTTAGCCGTAGTCATCTCACGAAAGCCGGATAAGAGTTGCTGTCCAGTATCGGTTTAATCTACATTCTAATGTAATAGGAAGCATTCACGACGTAAGTTAAATAGAATTACCATGGGTGATAATAGGCAACTTTATAAGTTAACATTCGAACAATCATGTTAACGATGCGTGTATACAATCTCGTGCTCGTTGTTGCCTGGAAACGTGGCGATTGTCAATTTCTCCAACCCTCCAGGATGGAACACAGGAAAAATTTAATAAGCATATCAAACATCTCGCTGCTGACCATTGTGAACTCGAACCCATGAAATATACCATTCGCACATAAATTAACGTTTGAGGAAGCGTCGAACTGACGTCGAACTGCAGCCTTCCATTGGTGTACATTTTCACGGCAACGTAATGAAATGGTTTATCTTGACACAAAACACACTGTAAATTCACTGCAAGTGAACAGTAATGGCAATTCTCAAGCGCCGAGTCAGTTGGTCGCAAACATGTACAATGTCGACAGTAGTGATGCTCTTTCCGAGCAAATATGCAATGTAGGCAATCTTACTATGTTATTGCATGAACCACGATACAGAAACAGATACACGAATTCAGTCACTAACCTACCTATATAATCTCCAGTAAACGAACTTGATCTTACAGACACAGCAAGTAACGCAGCACATGATTATCTTAAAACTCGGATCGTGCGCAACAATTTTGGCATTAGTGTGGACAGGGCAGTCCAAAGTTACCAGCCATGCGAGACTGAAACCTCTTCAATATGGTCGACCAAATCACCGCCTTAATCGAGAGTGCGGGATACATGTAGAAAATTTAGAAACCCGATTTCAACCGTTACGTAACATATATTCAGCTAACAGGTCGCTCCATTGTCTGTGATACTTCGTTTTTGATGTCAGTAGATATAAACAAACTGAAGTTTTCTCGGTTAGACGAACGCCTACCGAAACCAGCTCATTTGTTGAGATTGACTAATCAATTTTCGTAGACTGTCAGTCTGCATGTTATCTTCAATCCAAACATTAGCACACAGCTGGTCTGCAGCTTGATTGTAGCCAACATAACGAACGAAATATTCACATCGTGAAATTCAGGTTTCTTTGATGTTCCAGCTTCGTGTCTGATTGCAACAAATCATTCTAATAAATGGAGGACTGTGTTGTTAAACAAAGTGTATCGCATAATTTTAAAAAATGCTGTTTAACAGTAAACAAAAATGAACGGAATTTGATTTCATTGATGTTACACGTACAGCACATTGCAAAAGTGTGGCTACATTCCCAACTGAAGTTCAGCAGGTCAACTTTGCTTGCGCACATAGAAAGATTGAATTTGTCACATGTTTCTGATAAATTCCTCGTTTGATGGCTAACATCCCCCCCTACACCCACCCGTTAACACCACATTCCAGTAAACGTATTGGAACAACGCTACTAAACATAACTGTTCTCTTTTCTACTATGTGTAATCTGCCAAGTGCCTCAATTTGACCGGACTTGGCGTGGCAATAAATCATCTCAGGTTAAACTGACACAATCTAAACGAGGAACTGTTGCAGACCAGCGCCAGCTCAAACTGACAAGATTCATTTAAGCACCACCTCTGATCAACTTGAAACTTTACTAAATTATGCATCGGAGAAAAGAGAGTAGAATCCATTCAAAACGTTGTTCTGAAACGTTCATAGAAATCGGGTGCCAACTGGGTGTTTGTTGAACCACAATCCAACCATTAAGCATGGGATTTAGCGTAAACGTTTGAAAGCCTTCCTTCAGTGAATGCAAGCAAACTGGACATGATTAAACTTGAGGTTAGAATGTAGCCAGGGTTCCGGAATTCGTGTATATTTTCCCGCTGCTCTTTTATCTGGTGTTGCCTCCACCGATGCGTTGGCTTGCTGCATCATTTAAATTTACCCCCGTTTACACCGCTATCCTTGTTGTGTCTGCGCATGTGGCTTCTGATTAACAACATGCACTTTATGACTCTGTGTAACACATATATCGAGATTAATGGAATAACATGTAGAAAGATGGTCAACGAGTTGGTATGTCGAGATCGGGCACTGAAACTGAACTAATTACCAGTATACATTCTATGTTACATTGCTGATTCACAAGAACTGGTCATTCAGGTTGTGGAAAATTGTTTGATTCTGTTAAATAGTCGACTAGTGTCAAACATGGACAAGTTCATTCGGGCAAGCCTTCGTGGAGCAACCGAGTTCATCACTGAGACACTGACTTGAATTTGAACTCGACCGAAATATGATAAAGCGGATGTTCCGAGTATTACGATACACTCGTGCGAAGTGTGATGTCAGTGGTGCAGTAGTCAACATGAAAGCTCTGCTTGTGTTGGAATTTCGTCTGTAGAACTAGTTTGCGCTGCAAACGAGCTTCAACAAAATCGGACCGTGAGTGTAGTGTTTCTTTTCAGTGGGGGCTGAATTGAACGTTTTTGAGGATGCGAATATTTCAGCAAATCATATATAATGCGCAAGCTGTATATCTGTGGCTCCGTGGTATTGTTAGGCATACCTGACTAAACTAATGTAGTGGGACAGAACGAGCGTCTGTCATTCCAAACAAGAGTATGTATTTTCTACCTGGGTTACTTCCCAGTAGGGAGGTTAAGAGCCACCAACCTGTTGTTAGATATCGATTTACTCTGTCAGAATTATTTCAATAGCCTTTTGTTTCTCCTCCATCCAATCTATCTGTAACATGTTATTTTTGCTTCAAATACTCTTTCAGATCATTCCATTCCTTTCATTTCGCCATAATCCAATTACCGATAATCTTATGTGTTGTGCACGAATGTCTACATGCAAACGATCCATACGCTGGAATGATGTTCATTCCAGTTGCTGATACAAACAACTCAACTATATCGCCGAATGAAACATGAGACTGATTGGTACCTAATCACATGTACGGAATGTTCATGACAGGATGACTCGACAGAATTGACAGAGAAGTTTACTGACTCAAGTACACGTAATTTCTTGAAGTTGCGTGATTTCACCGGGACCACGTGAGTGGCGCGAAAGCTAGATACAATCCACTGTAAAAAGGATTGAGAGAAGTCCCAGCTCTACGAACAGTGTTTCCGATGATCATAGTATGAGGATGTCACCAAGGCAATTAGGCTGTTCGGTAGACCTCCCTAAGTTGATTGTCTAATTGCAATGTTCCATTCGTGATCGATTGCCAGTCATTCCAAATCTAGAATTTTCAGCCGGGTTCCGTTTCGACTGAATGGTCACGTTTGCTTGCTGTAGCGTTCGAGGTTCACCTCAGTGTTTGAAACAACCTGTGAAATTCCGTAACCCGTTAATTTCACTGTTAACAGTCAGATGACAAGCGGATTTCAGCATCGGTTTGTGCATAGATCAGGTGCATCGGATCACTAGACCAGGTTCGGTTACATAATCACCTCATATGTATCATCGTATGAAAGAGTAGAACTATGAGCTCCTTGTCAGCCATGGCAGCTGGTTCGATCAGTGAGGAATATTAACGAGTTTGCACCACAGCAGAAACGACATGACCAGATAAACTACATTACGACCAAGTAGAATGGAAGGCAGTTAGTGATCAAGGTGCACAATAGTAACTGACTGTAAACATTGTACGCAAGTAATCGTTATGTGTTTGGAACGTTATGCTTGGTTGTAGGGTTGTTTTAGTTTCAGTAGACAAATGTTTGTGGTTGACTGTTTTGTCGACGGAAGGTTCTGATGAAGTGTTGTGTGCTTGAAGTGATTTCCAATGACATTTGTAGGCATTTGTATACACTTGTCTGTTTATCAATAATTTGTTTAGTCATTCACTACATGCTCTGCTTCCGCGGTGGTTTTGAACGTCCGGTTCACAATAAACATTTTTCAGCTGTTTCCAACATTTTGATCAACCTATCGGGAACATCATAACTCTTTAGTTGGATAACAATTGGAGCGTATCCGTTTAGAGCAGAGCTTCTCATCAATTAATAACATAACATTTTTCATTAGAGCAGAAAGAAGACATATATTGCGATGTGTTAACGCTACATTCACTCTCATCAGTCGCAAACTTAAAACATGCAAGTTATATGCATCATACAAATAAGGACAGACAGGGATTAGACAACATAATTATTATGTAATCACAACCATAGCAACCCGATAGGTTGCCTCAACCACTTCTGTACACATAACGTCGGCTGGTAAGTTTGGATGAGCATTGCTTCGCAGAAAGGTAATGACTTCGGGTTTTGATTGCTCAACAGTATCTTAAATGAGTTTAATAGGTCAACTTTAAGACCTGTTGTCATGAGGTGTTTAGCAATCGATGACGTTGGATTTCCAGCCGCCAGTGCAACAAATTGAGGCTGGTGCGTCGTCTGTTGTTTCAACCACTTCGGGATGCGTTCGGCGACTCACCGTGATAGTTGTCGATCCGTTCTGCCTATGTAAACGTCACTGCAACTGCAAGTGAATGGGTAAACAACATGGGAAGCAGACGAGTTTGGCAAGCTACATTCGCGACTGCGGAAAACTGGTCTTCTGGTGGTTCGAAATAAGCGCAACTGCGCAGCCGCATACGTTCGAGCCAGAGCAGACTTTAATTTGTGCTTTATGTCGTTGGCTAAGTGATCACCTTTGAATGACAAGAATAAGAAAACATACTTCTTTTGAGTTGTCAGTATGGGCTCAGTGCTCTTCTTCACCGTATTATGTGCCCCGATGAATTTGTCGCGGTATCCATTTGCTAGTAACGTTTGTCTCAACAACTATTCCATCTGCAGTGTATCAGGGATGCAAACGCACCTGGCTCTATAAAACAGTGTTTCAACCAAACCCCGTTTGTATGCAATAGAAGCAAAGCTCGAAGACTGGAGATATTGACCACCCCATGTCGCTTTGTGGTGAAGTGAGGGCTATAGCGTATCATCCGCATGTGTAGTAATGAGTACGTCCAAAAAAGCTAAACCGTTGTTCGATTCTACTTCGTGAGATAAGGATAGGTTGGAGTGGATATTATTAAGGAAGTTGAAAAACAAGTCAAAGTGAGTAACGTCAGAAAAATTAACATATCATCAACGTATCGTTTGTACAATAACCATTCAGCTATGTAATCCGGGACTTGTCGCCCAATCAATCCTAAGAAGATGTCTGCTGGTTTTGGGCCTAACGGACTACCCATGGCCACACCGTTTATCTGTTTGTAAGCAAGTCCCTATCTAGAGAAGATCTAACAGTCAAATATGGGCATAGGAAACTGGTAGTCAGTTGGTGATTCTCGTGTACAATGAAGTTCAGATAGATTAGAAGAAACAAATAAATCCATCGAATACACAGGATGAACCTGTAGTCTTAAACGAAGACGCCGGTGCATTTCCATCAAATGCGAGCCGGAAATCATGCAAATTGGAATGATTTCACACAAAAAACATATTCTGGGATGGTATGCAAGTGTTGCGTGCCGACAATCATCGCCCATAGATCTTGGTCTAATAAGATAGTAACAAGCACGTGGATTGGAAATGATTAGTCACAAGTTAATACACTTATGTTATAGATCTCTACGATGTATGGATGTGTGGTCACGTGAAGTTTAGTGTTTTCAGCGGACATTTTGTGTGCATAGTGAGGTTGACTGCAAACGAACTGCTTTATTTTCTGTGACTGATAGCAAACGATTTTCGATTCACTGTGATTGCGTCTCACAGTCCTGCTGAATTAGATACACTCGATTAATCTGATTGTAATTGTTTGACTTACGCGATGGCAGAATCGTTAGTCGACCCGCTAGGATCAGTTAGAAATTGACTGCCGATCCTCAGTTCGAGTGATTCCTTTGGATGCGTTGAAATTTATTCAAGGCGGTTGAAGGTGATTCGATGCTCGATGTTGCAATTACAATCCGTGTGATTTGTCCCATTTTACTAAACCTTACAAGTTGCACCAAACTGATGTTATTGTCCACTACTCCCTACTCAACTGACATACTAATTCTCACTGGCGGTGCTATGGCGAGAATCTAGCAAACGCTTCAACTCATTACTATGTTTGGTCTTAACATGGTTTCCTCTAATCGATTCGACTTACACGGATCTCTCAACTCCACGGTCGAATTCGCCTGGTAACGACGCGTATCATATATTCTCACAACTGGTTTGCGCAAAAAACGCACACAAGATACTTGGTAGTTCTTCAATTCATACACACCTATGCAAATTGAACGATCCGTCTTTGGTTCATACATATCAGAAAGAGGCCGTGGGCTGTGGGGATTACCAGACAACCGACTGAAGTTCAGGTCTATTTGGTTATCGACACCGTGAAAGTATCGCTTGTTTGAATCGTCAGAAATATGATAACATTATAGTCAACAATGATACGCGCGCTTTGGTTGTATTCTAACGCAAACTGTGACTCACAACAATTTCTACAGCACTGTACTCTGCGTAGTTGATGTCTACAGGTTTCTCGAATTTCCAAAAAGTATTGCTCTCTCATGTCTTTGGGCAGTTGTGAACAGTGATTATACTGTTCGTAGCTCGTGTTGATGGTTCTGGTATTGGTGTCTTCGTATATTGCAAACGTTGCATCACCAAGCGAGGTGAAATCCCCAGAACAAACTGTACGCTCAATAACTATACGCTGGAAAACTTACGCACTGATGCCGTTACCTCGCTTGGTGACGAAACGTTTGCAATACAAATGCCAAGCTCGGTGAATATACTAATGTCAAAACTCTCATGCCTGTTTTTAAAGTGTCACAAAACAATCAGTCGACCATACACATCTATAATAAGCATATGCTTTATGAAGCGTTTCCTACCTTCAGTCCTATCCAGAAATTCTTGTTTTTGGTGTGGACACCGATCGATGTTTGCAGATCATCCAGGATAATACCATTTCTGTCAACACTTCCAATCCGGTTGGATTATTTACCTAACGACGAGCACTAACCTTGGTACCGAGTTTGTTCAGACAATACTACACCGGACACTCTGACGCTGTTCATCGCATATCACATCACGTTCGAATTCATGGTGTATCCAAACCACTACTTACGTCTTGTCTAACAACGTGCGATTGTCCCAGTTGAATTAGAACAGGTAATTAGTAGGTTTGTTTCTCAACGGCACCAACATTTCATAATAAAACTCACGTAGCAAATCTGTATGAGAAAAATCAAAGGGTTTTAGGTCAGGTCGGATAGAATCTTCTACTGTTTGTTCAGTCTTTGCATGGCTCATATTTTACATTGAATTTCAACCATAGTTTATGGGATGCTAATTTGTGTATAACTGTTGTATTCCAAATAACAAACAATTTTGTTGTTCACTCTAGCCTAGTTTATGAACGAGAAGGTATGAGCGATGATTGCACGGTCTTCATGGATCAGCATAAACCGTAATTGCTTTTGCAAATTCTCACAGAATGCAAACCAGACGGACATAACATTCTGGAGAGAGAGAGAGGAACAGAGCAAAAGAATCAATAGTTCCTCACGATACACCTCAAAGGAAGCAGTTAAGAAATAGCACATAAACTATTAGAAACAGCGTAAACAGACGTTTATAGTACTGGCCTGAAAACGATTTTCCACTGGTATGTTTACAAACTGCTACAGTGATACTATAGTTGATTACGGTGTTATTCGATGGACTTATCTGACTCAGTAGTTAGTTATGATGGCTCATTACGAACGACATTCGTACTTGTTTAAGCATGACAGACGAGTCGCCACGTAGATTTCGCTCACAGTTATAACATTTCATTGATCATCGTGTGATTAACGAAAACGCCCAAGTGGACTTCAGTGAGCATCCACAGATTCCTACATCTACAAAGCTATTTAGGAAATGAATAAACTCACCGACACAAAGTGTTCTTTCGAATTGTCTGCAAACTCTGGCACTTTTCACCCCGTATAATAACTCAGAAGTGATAAAACCGAAAACCAAACAGTGCGTTAGCAGAACAACTTGTTATGTTTATCTATTCTCATTGAAGGTGAAGCTTAGTGTTTTATTCTGGATGACCCACTCATCTGTTCTTATGACCGGTGTGTGAATGTGAAACTTCTTCAATCATCGCACTTAAGAGAACGCTCATTTATGGGCAACTGCCAGAGAAACGTTATAGTTAGACATCTGGCGATAGATATCTGGTGCGATGTCGACCCAGTTAATCGGAGCACGTTAGCAAACTAACACATTTGCCGAAACGAGTATTTGAACAGGATGGAAAGTAACGGGAAGATGGTGGTGATGATGGTTTATGTACTTGTTCCGTAGATTTATTTTGACTGCAAAAGACGCTTAACACGAAAGATTGATTACTGCACGAAATCCCTCAACAGTTATGTGAAAACACAGAACAACAAACGCATACACTCAGGTGCACGGCTGGCCTGTACTCGCATTAGTTGGACAGCAGTGCATCGACATTTGCCAAAGTGACACGTTGATATATTGCATACACATTGTTCCAATGGTCGTTTCTCGTCTCTCGTCTTCCTGATGTTCATACTTCTCATTCGGTTCCCGGATGTACGCACCACGATAATCGCAAACGGAGGCACATCTTATGCAATAATCACCTCTTAACTGGGGTTCCTTGGCTCCTCTGCATCTGCTGACAAATTCTGTTCGACCGACGCAGTGTTGCTTCCTGTCTCAAAGGTCTTCCAGTTCGCTACGTCGGCATATCGTGCTAATTTGTTAACTCACTACCAGCCACAAGTTGTGCCTCACCGTCCCTCTCGATCGTGTATACTAGACTCCGTCTGAAAATTACCAAATGCGAACCATTCCATTTAGATAAGTGTTTACGTGAGCCGAGACCACTTGCATTCGGCATCCGATGATCTCGAAATCTTACTATTTCTCGTCGATTGAACAATCCCGCTTCGCCGAGTCGTTGAGCTTCCGATCGATCTTTTGTGTTCCAGCGACGCGTTCAAATTTCATTCGGCTCTTTTTCTATCCACAACCAATTCTCTGGTGAAATCATTGCACCGTGACCATATTTCAAAATTGTGATCTAGTGGAAGTCAAAGAGTTCTTCCGTGCATCGACGAAAATGTAGATTTCTTTGTACTCGCCTGAACAGACGCACGGTGAACTAGTAACACCAGTGATAATGCCGACTCCCGGTCGACTCTTTTGGCTGATAACCATTCCTTGATTGTTCGCTTGTTATGTGCAGTCAGCCCATTCGTCTGCGAGCCATATAATATCGTTCGGAGACGCCTGATTCCTAGTTGTCGTATACATGTTCTAAACTCCCCGTTTTCATAGCATGGTCACTCATCCGTCAAGATCGCCTTTGGTACGTCGTGGTTCGTTATGATGGGTCTCCAACCGTAGACAGCTTGTAGATCGGGAACGCCAGTCGCTTCGACCCAACAGGTAAAAGGTTCTGTCATAACCAGAACATACTGGTTACCGCGAGTGCTCAGTGGAAGTGGGCTCATGAGATCCACCGATCAGAGTTCACCGAGTTCGGAGATCAGTATTAGCTGTAGGGTCCGCTGAGCTCCCCACTGTCACCTTTCTGATGCTGACACTGTTAGCAGGCAAGTACGTTAGCCGTCACATATTCTTTCATCTTTGGCCGATAATCTGTTCGGTGCAGCAGATCGTACGTTTTGGTGCATCCGTGGTGTGCCATTTCATGCCAGTTAGCTCCCACGTTAATACACCCGCGCTGTTTAAACCAACCCTGTTTCATTGAGAAGCGAATATTCTTCGATCTTCATCCCTAGTATTCGTTGCGATGCTCACGCATCTTGCCAGAGCATCAATCACCTTCCGCAGGACCTCGTCCTGACACTGTAAACGCATTAGTGTTTGTGGGTCCTGCTTCATTACTGAGCCGTATTTCTCAAAGTTCAGTTCATGACGTTGGTCGTCTATCAGCGGCGCAGTTGCTAAAACCAGACACATGAGTGATAATCAAATCATATTCCTGTGAACGCAATGTTCTTCGAACTAATTTGCTTCTCGGGTCCCTCGCAGTCCTGATCCGATCTAGAGGTTTCCGGTTCTTTTCCATGTGGAACTGTTGGTCGCACAACCATGACCACCGTTTTTACAGTACCCAGACGATTGCGAAACACTTCTTAATGATTGAATGTTTTTGCTCGGCTAGGGTCAGGGTCCTGCTAGCCCATTTGCCTCCTTCTTCATTCTGATTGTGTACTGCCCTAATAACATCTGTTGCTACGGCGAACTTTTCTATTCGAAAATTTTGATCGCCAATTGTTGCCCGTTCATTTTTGTTGCATGCGCGTGAACACTCTTTGGACCTCTTCGGTCCATTCAAATTTACTGTCTTATCGAAGGAGTTCGTACAACGGTGATGACAATTTTCCCTCAAATGACTGGAGTACCCTGCTCAACCCAAAAATTGTCTCAGCGTGCGTTCAAAATTCGAAACCACAGTTATACTAATTACCATTATTTTCTATGCCATGGGCTTGATTTCACCTTGACTCATCTTGTGTCTCAGTAACACAACCGGTCACCGTCCAACTTGTGATTTGTCGCCATTAATCCGAAACCCTGAAATCTTAATTCGTTTCAAGACAGCATCTAGTTGGGCAGCATGTTTTTACTCGATTTTCCTGTGTGACACAAAGTTACCTCCAATTTGAAAGCTTTCATCCAAAGCAAATTGAGAGAAGCTCAGATAGAACGCTTCACATAGAGCATGGAGACTATGCACGGAAAAGAATTTACAGCAGGAGTTGAGCGCAATGACAAATCAAACACAACTACGATACTCATCTTTGCTCTGATGGTAAAATGTAACATTACTTGTCCAGAATGTAAAAAGTACACTGCCTATGTTACTGCCACGTCAGTCATTTTCACTCATGTAATATCAAGACAAATGTTCTTGTTTAGTTTATCGCTTTGATACCACTCTCCGTGTAATCCATAGTTTTGGTATTCAAATGAGAAGTGATGCGTCACATTTGAGGCAGACACTTGTAATCTTTGATATACACTTCCGGTACCTCATAAAAGCATAACTCACGCCGTTAGAAGGCGTTTTGATCCTCGTCGTAATTTATGAATCGGCTAATCGGTGCCTCCCCACACCATCTCACTCACACCAGGCTTCTCGCTGCTGACTGCCTGGGTGAGACAGAAAAGTGAACGCTACCTGCCGGTAGCAACTATCCGATCCATCGCGATAGCGCATTGTGTCCACCATGTCTCGCGATCTCCTCATAGGCGCCTTCAGCTTCCGAAACACGGAATTATACGCGTTATTGGATGGGGTAATCCGGTGAGCGTCAGGAAGTTTGAGCGACCATATAGAAAATCGGCGGTTTGCACGTGAATGACCAGTAGTACTACAGGGTGTGATATTACAATCATGGATTGCATGTGCATATGTGCCAAATGTACTTCAAGGTCATCTGATGGGCGGTGACCTGGAAATAAGTCAAGCGATCATCGGCAACCATTTAATTTCTGAGTCGAACAAGACAGAACACAAATTAACGCCATAATAAAGAAGGGCGAATCAGAGCCCTACTAAATTCGTCGGCTAAAATCAGACAGTCCATGTGCGTCAAGTTCCACTACGTATACTGCCACGTTCGGTCGGTATCTAGTTGAAGGACTGGAAACAATAAAGTTCATCAGACGCATAAGTGTGGCCGGTCCAATGAAATGTCTGCCAATCTAAATGCATACGTGTTGATCACCTTACAGTAAAATGTGTATTCATGCCTCTGAAACATGCAGCTCAAATACTGAAGTGAAAATGCTCCGAGACCTATTGCTCAATTATCGGCGTCTGATGGGATAAAGAATTGACTGTGCTGAGATCGCTCGCGGTCATCGAATTAGTCAACCACTCAACCCAATTTCAACGTCAGAATCCTGAATAGGAGGGTGTTCACAATCATAACGCCTTAAGAATTTACCGGCTTTCTGTAGCCAGTTGACGGACGGGGTTTTAGACGTCGATCGTGGACAATGAAGTTTTCTCGTCAGTAACGTTAGTCCACCAAATTTCCAGTGGTTCGTTCGATGAATTGGCAGATCTCCTGGTGGATATCCTAACAAAAACGTTGGATTAGTTTGGCTCACCATCATACTGAACTGAGATGGGTCATGACTCGGGATTTTCCACAAATTATCCCACAATTACCAGAAGGGATGATCTTTCACGAAGGTTTGGGATAAGTTCGTGTCACCAAAATATCTACATGATGGTATCTCCGATTCGATATTCTATGCATAACCCAAATCTTCGTGTACTACACTAATGGTTTCTGTGCGTAGTTATTCACAGTTCTTAATGTTTACCAAAGGACAGTATCATAGCCTGTTTCCAGGTATGGGTTGTGAACTCCCAACTGTGACACAGGTTCACTGGGGCCTGCTGTGGCCATATAGCGTGGCAGCACACTAATCGGTGAACTATCCAATCGCAGCAACATGAAGCAAAACTGGAAGATGCTCTTAAATTTATCTGGACAAAGACATCGTCGTGCATTTCATTTCTTCCGCTGTACAACAGCAAAGGATTGCGTAGACGAACGTAGGTTGGCTGTGCACAGGGAATTTTTCTTTCAGGCTCAACGTCAGCAGAGTTGTGTGGTGAACCAACAGCGCTGCCATACCGCCGAGAGTATGTGTTTGAATGTCTGATATGGGCTACGGTTGAGAGACTGTGCTGCAACACCACTCCAGGTATATACCTAAACAAATGAAACCACTTATATCATTCCGTCTCGGTGGAAACCATGATGGTGAAGTTTGTTTGACTATCCAAGTGAACGATAGCCAGTAGCCGATGTTCAGGTATCAATGGAACGACAATATCGTCTGCACACCGCCGATACTTGGTACGTACAGGCGATGGACTGATCGAATTGTTGACATTCCAGCTTGCAATTGAACATGGTGATGGGTCTAGTGGAGACCCAATTGCGACTGCATCAGTCTGACGATACTGGACGTAGACGCAGTTCTCTCAAAATGGATGTGCTGAGCTGAATGTGCGATTGGTCGTTATGTTTACAAATGAAATTGTCGAATTGCCCACATCAAGAACATGTCTCAACAAATGAAATAATCTCGCATAGTCTGTCCTAGTGAGATACTCGCTTATACGCAGTAGGATGGAAGTAACGGAGTGTCCTATCCAACTTGTGTTGTTGTCAATACTCACGCCTAAATAGGCATAATGGACGGGTCTCGTCAATGAGTAAAATGCTAATTAAGGGGATCTTTAAATCATGCAGCTTCAAATTATGGAACTCCCTCGAAGCTGGCGTCGTAGAGTTTAGATTGACCGTTTTAATATGCTACTCAACTTGTTCCGCGGAATTATGCATGCTCACGGTCATCTTTCGCATACGGTTGAGGCTCACATGGACAGTAATCAGCAATCGCGGTACTCACGAGTCACTTGCATCCACCCAATTACAGCCCAAACCAGTTGACACGCACAGTGAATACGAGTCTGCCGACATTTTACGGCGCAGGTTATGTATGAACCACGTGCATTCGATTTCAGCTGACTATGTCAACCATATTGCACATCAAGATTTCCCTAATCATGTCGGTCGGTCACATGGCCCCAAGATGGGAGAAATTTTAGGGGAAGTGTACAAACTTTTGCTGTTAGATTTGACTGGAGATAACTGGAACACAACACTGATGTCGCTTGCTTGAACTACAGAACTTCAGCAATTGCCCAGAATTGAGAATTTGACATGGATTCGTAGTATACGAGGGAGTCGATAATGTTGATTTGATGGACATTTGACATGCCACGTTCCACAGTACATGATCACAGATTCCACCTTCGACAGATCATTGGATTAATTGTTCAAGGCCCTGGATTTTGCGCACCATCTGCAACGGAGTTAAAGCTGTTAAGTGAGAGTAACTGATCAGTCAACAGATCAGCAACTGATCAGTCAGCAGCAGCAGCAGCAGCAGCAAAATCAGATAATACGAGGGTTAATGATTAACCCGGCGCCTACAAAATATGAAGTTATCTACATCATTGTCGATTGGGGACACCCTTCCCAATAATACGGTCATTAGGAATTAAAACATATTGGACTACACACTTCTTGTTTCCCCAATTGCTTCCTTTACCTTCACCCGAGGTGTTTGTTTCAGAAGTGTTTATATCACCTTGCGCAACACTCCTGGTTGTAACGGACGTTTGTAAATATCAGACCGATTGACTGTCCACAAGACTGATTGGAGAAGCGTAATAGGAAGCATATCCCGCAGAACATCTACCATTTCAATTAGGCTGTTCAAAACAGCATTTATCGCATATTTGAATTGGTCGCGCCGGTGATGTTTTATTACAAGCTACGAAAGAGTTATTAGAGACAGCAACTGATATCTGTCACTGGTTGAGAGCAGGAAACATAGATTCTATGATTTAACTGTCAACGGGAGCGTCGAATAAACAGGTCAGGTCAAGTGTGCGTAAAAGTTGCCAGCCGCTATAAACGGAAACAAGATAAGTCAGCTTCGTTTCAAAATGCCACTGAGCGTAACATATACAATTGTTTTAGAAATTCGGTTACCGTTGTACAGCACATTTCTTTTGAACTTCCAGATAACAGATAAAGCCGGATTCAGTTGTTTGATTCAAGGACAACAGATTTCATATTGAGAGTTCCACTTGTAGGTGAACAAACAAGCGGCTAGATACAATTATGAAGAACAATTGGAGTAGCATTTATATGACAGTTTGAATGCAAGATAAATAACGTCATTATACGACAGGAGATGTTTGATGAGGAAGAAAGTGACTTCATCTTCGGTCCACTTGCCGTCTCTTCAAAGCCTGCAGGAGGACGGATCACATATGAAAGGTCTGTCGGAAACGCAAGTCCTATTTCTCAGAGGCAGAACAGAGAGCCAGTATGCGTGGGCCCAAGCCAATTCAAGAGTTTGAGTGAACTTCTTTTGACAAAGTAACACAGGATGACCTAATCTAATAGCGATCGCCTCAATCATCGCTATGTTTCGAAGATGTATCGACGTTGATTGATGTTCAGGCGCTCTACGGTGGGCATGAAAAGACTGACTAGCATTCACGCCGTGACTTGCGTCTATCAGATGTGCTAGAATGAGACCAGTTATTGATTTCACCGCCCAGTTTCTAAACCATTCTGGGTGATACCTCTTCATGCGCTTACTAAGCTGCCTCGTGGAATATTTTCCACGCGGCAGAGTAAGAGTAGCTAAGGGATTGAGAAAAATGAATCGCAGATGTTTATGGACACGAGAAGTGAACAAGAACAACTATGTATACAATCGCTTTCTCGCATTGATGTGCGTTTCAATGTGGATAACGGACGATATTTCAGTGTTGGAATATAGCTGGAAACAGAAGTGGCCAATCTTGATTTTGTGAGGGTGCGATGTATCATTGTTCGGTGCGTCTCATGCGAACGGGATATCAGTATCGTAATTATTCAGTCGCACCTCTTGCAACACAATTCCGTGTAACCCCCGTCAATAACAGTGAATGGCTGGTAAACCTGGAACAGTGTTACTCAAATCATCCAATCGTGCATCACAACCTATTCGGTGGTCTATATATAGAAACATATGCAAATGAAAGTTTCGTTCATTTTATCTCTTGTGATAAATAGGGCAAAACTCTTTGTTCACCGTTGTTCTGGCTAGATCAAACAATGGTAAGCGATGTTGACGAACAGCAAGTTTCCTTCTTCAAACTATATCGTAACATATCACTTGAATTGCACTGCTTTGTATACTTGAGATTCGGTCGTTAATACCATCCGATTAGCCGCCATTATAAAAGTGCATTCAACTAGTTGTATTCTTGATGTGTCCACACGTAATTAGGCCAGATTCAATGTTGTTTGCTACGAAACTTCTTAGTGTCTTCAGTCAATACATCCCGGAGAGGTGCGGAACCAGGACCATGCTCTGATTTACTCTGATTTAGTGTCAGTCCTTTTGAGATTACTCAACAGTTTTGTCCTTAGATGAGAATAACAGTTTCTCTTGTATGAGTTTTCATTATGTAATCATTATGTACTCATTATGTCTTCGTACAGTGCTAGGGTAAACGGTGTTGCCACTGTTTAGCATAAATCTAAAGTCTTTTGTAAACATCATCATTATCACAATGATATTGAAGCTCAGTGCCGACCCGATTTCTGGGTAGTCACCATTGGGTGTTTAGAGAAATCTTGCG
Source organism: Paragonimus skrjabini miyazakii (assembly GCA_014338405.1). Classification (NCBI taxonomy): domain Eukaryota; kingdom Metazoa; phylum Platyhelminthes; class Trematoda; order Plagiorchiida; family Troglotrematidae; genus Paragonimus; species Paragonimus skrjabini miyazakii. The sequence goes on along the minus strand of JTDE01002142.1, from coordinate 5,302 downwards.
GAAACTATGTAAAACATTTTAGATATACCAACTAATCAAGCGCCAACATGTCATCATCCACTTTGTGTGCATGTCTGAGCTTGTAATACAGAATTAATGTACAACACACAGTTATTAGAAAGCTTAACGACAAATAGTCTATCAATACTCATGCATCGTGTTTTACACACACGATTGTGTATGACATAAAACACGTCGTTTGTAAGAAATAGTTTGCTGACCAACTGACATATAATTGACTCTTCTCTGTTCCAATTAAACAAAAGCCACTGTGTATTGCTTCACCGCCAACAGTTTCAATAAACACATATTCGTGCGAATTACAATGGATTCAAATAGCAAGACAGTGCAGCGCGATAAGAAGAATTTGATAAAAATGTACTCAACCTTTGCGAAACATGATGTGAAAGCGACGAAGCTACCATAGTTCACGTAAATAAGTTTAGTCACGTTGAAAAAATTAGTAACATCTTTCATGCTCAGCTTGCTTTAATCTGATTAATCATCATAGCTGTTTGAATAAATACACCATATCTCACAGTGATCCTAATACTCTTTCACCAACGTCCATCCAGGTGTTCCTTATGTGCTGACAACCAAATGAACACAAGAATCATAACGTATGAAGTAAAAATTCGACAAATTATCTCCATCATATCAACGATGTGGAGAAAACTGAAAGTATATTCGAGATGTCAGTTAGTTACATTTCAGGGAAGCTAGGTGAATATCTACTCATTTAGTGAACATCTGATTGATCCGTTTTGACGAGTTCGTCCATTGTTTGGTCATGTCAACAGGCTATGGATCTGACCGATCAAAAGCCAGTGAATTCGGAGCAGGTAAGGACAACTTGTGGAGAGTAGGTGTTTGCTCAAATTATCTATACGACAGTGACCAGAACGACACACGTTTCTTCATTTCAAGCGACTGTAACGTGAGTATCGTTTCCATAAACTGGACAACACGAATATCCGAATGATTGCTAGCACAATGGGATAAGAAATGTACTACCTGGCACGTGACACACAATTGCAGTCCCGTTATAATCACCTAACAATGGCGGTTCTAATCGCGTCAGTGGATTATGTGTCTGACGAAAACTTACAATTTTCTCATACACGTGTCCAGAACGGACTATTGCAAGGTTTACAAACCCATTCTTGCAATTACGTATATGGTGGCGTTGTACGCGTTGTCGTGAGCAACAGTCGAATGGTAAAATGTATGACGCAGACTTCAGCTAGCAAGACTTAACTCTGTTACATATGACAGTCACAACTCGCTAACATAAACACGGCAAACAGCCGACTGAAACGACAATATGGAAGGAAGTCGAGACAACATTGCTTACCTGGTTTGTGGTGTTCACATCTGATGAAAATCAACATACGTTATCTCAAAACTGGATGAAAAACTGAAATTAGATTTTGCCAAATCCTGATTCGCGTTGTGTAATGTTGTGATTCACCGAGTTGTCCAGTAAACGTATATCTCGGTAACCTGAATTGTATAATATTTTGTTGTAAATTTTGTGGAATACCAACGATTCCTCCCATGAGCTGCCCGCCCCATCCTATCCGATGACCGAGACGTCTACTTTGCTGATGAATTCACATATTTTATAGTGCAAGAGAACTGGTGGATAAAGTGATTACTAGAGAACATAGAACTTTTTATTTAGGCCGGGGGTAGATGCAACCTTGTCGCTTGTGACAGTGTTCACCGTACCGTTCACATGTGTGAATCAATCTTGACGTTCGTCTGAAATGTATTCGCCGTATCAATCTCATTCAATTTTTAATTACATCCACCACACAGATAATAGCGGATGAACTCTGACTATCATTCTGCACCCAGTTCATTTTTAAATCTCCTTTTGCTCGTTTTCTATATACTCTTTGTATTCTGCTCCATTGTTTAGGCTGACCATGTTCCATTTCAAGGTTAGCCGACGAAATTTCAGTCGTACAACTTCAACTGCCTATATTCGGTTTTGTCATTCAATTCGGGAAGTTTTTCGATACTAACCTCTTATAGACGTTCACTGATCCATCACGAACAAACAAATTTTAATGTGAAACATTGAGTCCCTTTTAACCATTTGAATATAATAGGCAGAAGACACA
>JTDE01002141.1:90541-120687 GCA_014338405.1 Paragonimus skrjabini miyazakii | reverse complement strand
CTTCTAGATCGATGAGAAATGGCGATAAGTGGTGTATTTGCGCGCGAGATAAAGCATCTGCGACTAGATTGCTGGGACCATCAATGTAGCGGATGTTCGTCGTGAACTGGTAGATAAAGTCTAGGTGGCGGGTTTCTCTTGGGGAGTATCTGTCCGGCGAAGTGTTGAAAGCGTGTGTTAACTGCTTGTGGTCAGTAAGGATGGTAAACTGACGTCCTTCCAACACATGTCGAAAATGCTTGACGGCAAGGTAAATAGCTAGCAATTCTCTCTCTGACTACCGCTCAATGGTGCTATTCATACTGCTGTACGGCAGTGAAACGTAGACATTGTATCAGCGGAAAGTGCGTTATCTGAGCGGCTTTCATTTGCAATGTCTGAGGGACGCATCTTGGGTATTAGGTGGTCGGACATGGTTCCGGCCACGGAGGTACTGCGGCGAGCGGACGTGAAAAAGATGTTGCATCAGCCTCGTTGGGTGAGTCACGTCCGTCAAGTGGGTGATAACCGTATTCCGAAACAGCTGCTATATGGACAACTGAGAGCAGGTAAGCGAAATCCTGGTGGTCAAAAGCGGATAGGCCGGGATGTTTTGCAGTCGCGCTGATATGACTATATGGTGTTGCGATGTGTGTGGCCGTGACTGCGCTGGCCGGTTGGGATTAGTTGATCACCGGTGTACTCACAATGCGCTGTCGGCGAAGGGAGAACGAGCGCGTTAAGCTCAGACAGGTCATATTGATATATTCATTCAATTTATGTTAATGATCGCATCGGCCGAGATCATGATCGTTTAGCAACTAGTTCGCTCCTCTTTTCAGAAACTCGGGTACCTGTGGTTTTCCACCCATTCTTCTCTTAGCATTGTTGGTGTGTTGTATTATGAACGGTTTGTCTGTTCTGTTTGTAGTCTAATCTGAATTCGGTCCTTTTATTCGTATCCTCCCTTGAATGCGGTAACATGCTCTCGTATACTGAAATGTCCCTTGTATAACATTGTATAAATCTTTTCCCCCAGCTTAGATCTTGCCATTGCAGTCTCTCTCTCTGTTTATTTCCCGAGAGATAACGGTTCCTTTTTCGTGCTAGTTAATTATTTGGCTAGCCAGCATTGGTCAGCTGGACATAAAGACCTTACTCACATATCTGCCGGTCTTATTCCTTCGGGTTTACACTGGATGCGCGGTGTGTGAGTGGAACCGCAAGTGGTGCAGCGCAAGCCATTTTGGATGATGGTTTGAAGCACAGGCGTTATTTGGATTCGGTTATTGTCGCAAGCCAATTCGTTTCGGATTACGTCAGCCATGTGCAAATATTTGGATGCAAAAATAATGTATGTGTAGATGTATGTTGATGCGCAACTTAGTCATCATATCAGTAACTAATGGTATTGCTTTTTAGGGCATGGGTTGCATAGCAGCTTGTAGTGGACAAGTGGGTATGCGCTAGACTCTCGTCCATTAACAATTTGAAACGCCTTTCCTGAAGAGCAGTCAAAACTTAGTCCCAACGGGCATCGAACTAGAGAAGACAGTGAGATTTGGAAACATAACGTATATTTCCAGCAATGTTTGGAAATATGATAAGTAGTTAACTCCCGCCTAGTCTGTGACCAACGGCAGCAACCAAGAGGAAGAAGAAAAGAAGCGAGAGATGGGCCACAGCCCACTCGGCGGCACTCAAAAGTGCGCCAAGTGAAAAGTGCGTGGAACCTTCGAGTGCGTTAAACAATGCTCGAAAAGGTACGGTTAAACGACCTTGAAGAATAGAATAATAGATGAGTCGTTAGGAAAGGAGCAAGCATTCGCTGCGTGCAATTAGTTGCACGATTGAAGAAAGTTACACTGAGTTCGTATCAGGTATTCCTATTGCAGGCGTACACAGAATCATGCGTACAGAACAGGCAAGCGGGAAAACACGGTTGCAGCCGGGATCCTTAGAGAGGTCGCACGATTTCTGGTCACTGCAAGCTTCCAGAGCGAGTTTTGAGAATCGTAAACTCTACACTTTCTCGCAGTTCCAGGTGTGCCTGCAGAGGTACATGGGGGATGTCGGTGGTACCCACAATCGTGGGACAAGCTGCAGGTCGAAAAATGTTTTGAGGTGCGATAGAGTAAAGTGGCATGGTTCCCTGCAAACCGTCTAGAATTATTATCGCTTTACGATGTATGAAAGCCGCAAGAGTGTGTAAATAGGTATGCTACATGTTAAGTGGGTTAGCGTTTATCAGTTTCAACGACGTGGTTCCTGCCACACTTAATGTAAATCACGATTTACCGTGATCCAGAAGAGTGAGTCCCGTTGTGAGATCTTTCGAGTTAGCGCACAACCACCCTCTTAATCGTCTGATATGTGAGTCCCATCCTACGAATTGAGGGCTCACCATCAGTGAACAACTCTAGAGGTCTGTTCGAGTATAACACACCAACTGTCGATGTTAAGCAGTACGCAGCGAATGTTTATGTAAAGCCTATCACAACCGGTGACATTGATAGCCCCCGATGCAGGCCGGGGCCTGTAGTGTAAAATAAGTTTGTTGTGTAAATTTTGTTACTCGATACAACACAACCTTACAGGAGTGCTTTCCGAGATAAACCCAAAAGGCCTACTATTCAGGATGAGTGCAACAGATACACGCATATTTGCTTGGTACAGCAAACATGAGTTAAGCTTTTTAGATGTTTTCGGCATGTTGTGAATGTGAATACCGCATACAAGACAAAAAAGTACAAGTATGCAATGAAACATTTCCTGACACCTTTTAAGCTTGAAATTATATCAATTTCTGGTTACAGATGACACGGGACAAAGCCGACCTGTGATGTACGGGTACTTTCGTAGTGAGAAGTATGCTTTATCATGTAACTTGAAATGTTTCGAGAAATGGGGGCAGCCCATGTGGCGTTCGCCTGCGACGTCACGTTGCGTTACTTCCGTGCACGTGACGTCGCCCAAAAGCATGTAAGCGGGCAATGTATGCTCGCATTTTTCGTTAAAAGACAAATTATTTCTGTTGTCGGCACCCCTTTAACCGAATGGCTGCAAGAGTGAGTTGTAGTGTTACACCGTGTACCGTAAGTTCAAACGGCCGAACGGATGGAAAGTTTATGGATTATTTATTGTATGGTTGGCTTTACATCAATCCCGAGTGGGACCTTCGTGCACAAAGTGATGCTGCTCACTTCAGCAATCGCACAAATAATCAGCTGGAGATTGACAGCGGACGGTTAAAGAGAGATTGCCTATCCCCTACCATTCAAAAAATGTGGATCCTCATCAAGTGGCTAATGCGAGAACTCGAAATGCAAACGACTTACTGATGCGACCGTCGTGAAGTTTTGTATCTTGGGTTGTATGTCCAGAACATTCTTTATCGAATCACTACGGTCGCCACTCATGTGATCAAAAAACATCTGAACCAATGAACCTCACGGCTACATTTAGAAACAGCAGATGAATGCAAGGTAAGTGGTTCTATAGTATTCACTCTGAACATTGCGGTTGAGTGTGCAACATGATGGCGATGTTTTTGTCATGGATAGCATGCAGGGCACCTTCGGATTTCATTTGTATCGTTCGATGTGGCTTCCTTGTATTCACTTTCTTCTAGCGTTTTGGAATCATTTCCATCCCAACAGTAAGGCTCTCTGTTTTGTTTATTTCCGTTTACATAGGTCGCGTCCCCATTCATGATCGCCAGTTGATGGAGTACAGCTCGCCATCTCGGAAGCTGATGGGCCCGCAGCTTAAGCCTCTCGATGCAACCAACTTCAACCACTGATATAAAGCACTACACTATTTACTGGCGAAACTACATGGCTGCAACAGTCGCACGGCAATGACTTCTTTTAACAGCATCATTACCTTCGCCAGCAAAACAGTAAAATATGACCAAATTTCCCATTAGTACATCTACAAGCAATAAGCACCCAAGGTGAGTTGAAAAGCCTCGTACGGGATTACTGCTTGAACGCCGAAGTGAGCCCGTACAGTTGAACAGCCATCGTTGTGATGCTACACTTTTCCTCCGGCTGCACTTAAATCGACAACATATACGTATTCGTTCTGTAGCAAGACGCTGTAACTTAAGTCACGTGGTAGGTGCAAGATTTCAATTTACATTTGTCAGTTCCGTCCGTATCATCTATTGTTTGCACTCCTCCAACAAATGGAGAAAGGAGACCCTGCACAGCACCCATCATGGATGCCGAATTAGACCGGTCCCTGAACAATTTGCTCCTTGAACACGAGCCCGAGGAAGCGCAAACCACTATTGCCTGGTGCGATTAGGCTCTTGGCATCATTGAGAAAAGTGAGCTACTTCACAGATGTACACATAGTTAGCTTACATATATCAGAATTGATGAAAGAGGTGATGAAGACTTTATCTGATAAACGGCTTCAATGATTCAGAAAGACGAAAGCAATTCATGTGAATCAACGGCCATATTCCATGTGGAAGAAAGCCGGAGGCGATATATAGCCCGGTATCGTACGTTAGCAGCCATAATAAAGGCTTAATCCTCATGACACAACAACAGCTTTGTCGTAGGAAAGAGAAACAAGCAACCCTGCTTAATTGGGCTCAAATATTAGGAAGAGATATTTGCCCACTTCTATGAGATTGAGTCTAATTATATTCAGCCGACAATTTTACGAATTAACGCAAGTTCACAATTTCGTTAAGATTTTATCGATCTCAAGTTGAACATCACCCACAATTGATCACAACTGTCGCATTCCCATAGACTTTCCAGTCGGCCCCTTTCGATAAGAGAAGCACTAGCTTCGAGTTTCGTTCTAATTACAGTCCATCAGTAGTGCGTATCCTCGCCACCGCACGGATTAGAATACCGGCAACGCCTCCATGAGGAAACCGCGTTTACCAGTGTGCCGCATTCAACTGAGTGGATGGAACCAACATGCCCTAACGTTCACCAGACAGAAGCATATTTCGGATCTCATATTCACCGTTGGTGCCTTGTCTGTAGGGATATCCGTTCTGGAACAATTTCCAGGAAGTGACCATAATATCGTCGTGTCGGTTTGACTTCAATACAGTCACCAAACCTAAGGTTTTATTCTATCGTCCGATCAAATACATTGAGTAGAATACATTCTCCTTCCTGTTAAGATCTCTAAATTGGAATGCTTTCTTTCCCACATCAAACCAAAAAGTAGCAACCGAGGAAAGTATCGAACACACCACTTTCGGTATCGACATTCTGGCCCCCATAAAATCAAAACATGTCGATTCGTATGTACAAGGTGGAGTTTTTGCTGCAAAGGAGACTGAAAAACCTAAGATGTTTAAGTCAAGGCACATAAGAACTCCGGATTTCTCTTTGGTGATGCAACTGAGCAACATGTTCAAATACATGGAACGTAGAACGCAACCGCGATGTATAAATTAAGAAAGGCTCGCGTATGATAGTGAGTAGAGAGGCATGAAACTGATGGAACTGATGAGACGGAGAAATTCCATGAGGGACACTTCTATAAAAGTTATAATCCTCAAAGATAAAACAGTAGCTATCAAACAAGGAGGTGAGAATATACCCATCATTTTACTAAATTTTCTCACGCTATCACCTTTATCCGGCACCTTCCGTCCACAGTGGAGAAAATCAATCATTATGCTTCGTTACAAAAGTGGTCCAAGAGAGAAAGTTAATAACTATCGTCTAATCAACCACACATCAATCTGCCCAAGAGTGTTCGAAAGGATAATAAAGGTGTCCGTCGTCGAATTCTCAAAGTCACAAAACCTTATAAATCTCTAGCAGCACGATTTCCTTAGTGAGCGCTCTTGCATGACATGTCAATTGGGATTCTTACACCATATATCGATGTCCGCCGACGCAGGAAATGCGGTGCTTATCATACACCTAGTCATGCACAAGGCTCTTGATCGTGTGCACCATAAGCGTCTGTTAGTCAAAATAGCATCTCTTGGCATACAAAAACTCTTATACAGCTGGATTTCGTCAGAACATGAAGGCCGAACCCAAACTATCAAAATCGGAAAGCACTGCTCAACGCCAAAATCAGTGACCAGTGGGGTCATTCAAGGAAGCGTTCTGTGACCGTTGACTTTCCTCCTGTATATAATTGATATGTGCGATGTTATTAAACATAGCAATCCCTTTCTGTTTGCTGACGATATCAAAATCGTTTATACATTTTAATAACCCAGCAACCTCGTCTTGTGTCAACAAAATATACGACGAGACCTAATATCATTGGAGTCGTGACGCAAAACATGGGTCATGACGTTCTCAGCGAACAAGTCGAACATTATCACTCATGCTTGCCAAATACCCAACGGGTCTGTCTCACTAGATGATCACAATATTGACACCACCACTTGCGTTCGAGATCTTGGAATTTGCATTCAAAATCACTCAATTTCTCTAAACAAGCGCGCTTTCTGGTAGCGAAAACTAAAAAGACAATAGGCCGTATCAAAGAGACATTCGGTCTACTGGATGCGAGGCTGCCTGCTCACTAAATGTATGCTGGACCTCAACTCGAGTAGTGCACCTTCATTTACTGCTACCTGCACACATCTGATGGGCTTGTGCTAGAAAATCTACAACAATCATTTGCCGAAAGCTTACTAGGACATTCTCAATCACCCACCTGTGGAGAAACCTGTCAAACACTGGGTATTGATCCACTTTGATTACGAAGATCAAAGTCGAACCTTCAACTTCCGCATAAACCGCCCTCACTACGACGTTTGCTGTTCATTTCCAACACAACTTCCCATATGTTCTAAGAAATAAGGGTTCCACTTTGTCAACCATTTTAACTCAGGAAGAAACACCAGCCAACTTCTTTATTGCAAAATTCTCTTATATTTGGAATAGACTTCTGAATGAAATCGGAGACAGTAACACCAATCGGCGTTTACCAATGATCTTACGTTTATGAGTATTTAACTAATGGAATTCTTCTGTCAGGCGCAACACTTAAACTGCTAAGTGACTGCATAATAGATGGGGCAGTGGGTTGTGGAACATCATATGGAGAGGCCTGGTCTAGGGATCGTACCGATTTTTCGCCCATGTTCGAGTGGGTGTTGCAAAGATTTGACTCCATGACAGACAGTGCTGAAACAGTGTGAGTACGGAAGAATGACTGGGTGGGACATGGGTAGAGAAGCCAGGCGGTGGTAGTTGAAATATCGAAGGGTGTACTAAAAAGGACTGGGTTGGAGGACATTTGTGTTAGTTATGTAATCAGGTGGTAACGTACTAGCCGAGATATATATAGTAGGCTTCGGCTTCTAGTAACATTGATATTTTGGGTAAGAGGATATGTTAATGCGGAGCCATTGGGTAATGTATGGACAGCGTGAAACTCATTGTAGTTGTGGACTGGCTCGAAAGTAGTAGAGGATAAATTGTTCGTTTTCACCCGCGAAACGTTGGCTGGTAGAACATAATTGCCAGAACCAGATTTTTGACGTTTATGGAATACGGTCGGTTTACAAATGTACATATCTACAAAATCATTATCCACTTCACACCGTACATTTCTTACTGTTGACTCGAAGGCTTGTACAAGCGCCTTGTATCTACGGTTTTTGTTCACGTTCACTCCAGATAATGGAATGTGATACCCACAGTAATAAGGAGATGTATTTTCTTGTCCTTCTTCGTCTTTGTTCTCTAACTTTGGGATACTGCTGCCAACACCCTGGGTACTTTTCGGCGCCTTAGGTCTACGGGTCGTTTCAGTCGGCCTGTCGATTTAGGGAGGGAATCTTAGATGATTTACGGTGTTAATTTTACCATTAACCATGGATTTTACTGGAGACACTTGACAGACCCTGGAATCAGCAGAGCAGGACGTGGTTCACTTTCCAGTATCCTTCTGGATGAACAAAGTAACGGTGTTATCATTGGCAACGCGCTGATCTAGGGAAGTCATGGAGCAGTCGAGATCAACAATTAAGTCAATGAGGCTGTTACCTGTGTTCTTTTTTACTTGGGAAATATTAGTTTGCAACATTTTCCTTTGGAGTTGTGTCTTGTCAACAAACACTTTTATGGGCTTAAACTTCGTTGCACTCATAAGCTGGTCTCATTTTTTGACAAACTCACTTGCTACACGTTCGTTTGCGAACTGCAGTAATAGTGTACAACATTTTCCCGGCACTTTTTCGTGATGTGTTAGGCAATGGCACTCCTGGTCTTACATCCTACTAGCCTTGAGCAAGATTCTTTTCACTGTCAGCAAAGTTATTCTGTCAGGTACGTTAAACATAACCACTTCACTTGCCTAACGTAACCGTTCATGCAGTTTAGTAGCTATTGTGTCACTAAACGTTCCAGCAGCTACGAGATCTAAAGATCTCGTAGTAGTCTCAGGATGAGTGTTGTTTGAGGCATCTAGAATGCTAACTATCGGATTCAGCCGGTGCAAAATGTTGGTAAACTCTTCATACTTACTGTGTATTTTCGCCATTTCAGCCTAGGTCCATGTTTTTTAACATGATCTGCAAATATACTAGTAATATGAACTGAACAAAACTTGGTGTTGTTCCTTCTTTGCACGGGGATGACATTTGCCGTTGAAATTACCGCTTTAGCAGCAGATTTTGGCTCTTTAGCGATAGCAGCAATGGAACAGGCGTTGGACGTTGTGCCTGAGGATTTCATGCCTTTTTTGGTGTCACCATGCCTTTTTGCCTGAGGCTGATTGGTTTGCGAATGACCATTTTTGAACACTAACTGACTTGGTGGAAATTCTGGTAGAATATTCCTTTTTTTGTTAACAAATAATGGTCAAAACTTTTCAAAGCAATTAACAGTAACAGAATGAGGCGAATAGTAAGCTAATTTGAGCGGTTATATTATGTAGTGGAATACACACTTGCTCGAAATAATGACTGGCCCTCCTCGAAATACACGGCTGACGTGCATTCGACAAATTAGGTAGCTGCACGTTGACATTCACCCTAGTGACAAGTCCCCCATAGTACGTGCACACTATTCCCATAGTCGCTTCTGGTCTATCGTCTTCCTGATGTCGAGACCTGTCTTTTTGTTCCGAATATACGCATTATACTATTCACAAACGAAGCCGCTTGTCATACAACACTCATCCCCCTTCTGAGGTTCCTTGGCTCTTCCGCATCTGCTGACGAATCCTCTCCAACCGACGCAGTGTTGCTTCCCAGCTTATTGATCTTCTCCTGGTTCGTCGCGCCGGCATTTCGTGCCACTTTGCTAACTCACAACCATACACTCGTCTCGTCTCGCCATCCCTCTTGATCGTGTTACACTAGGTCCCGTTCGGAAATTACCAACACGGACCTTTTCATTTGGGCCAACGTGTTCTTGAGCCTGGGCCGCTATCATCCGTGCTCCGATGGTCTTGATATTTCACCCTTTCTCCTAGGTTGAAAATTCTAGCTTTGTCAAGCCGTCGCGTTGTGGATTGCTCCTTTGTGTATCTGCGAGGCTTTCAGATTTCGTTTGGCTTTTCCTCTTTCGGCACTCTGACCATATTCCAATGTCTTGATCCACTGCAAGTCGAGAGGTTCTACCGTACATAAATTAAAATGGAGATTTCTTCGTGCTCGCCTAAACAGACACATAGTGGACCAATACCATCAGTGGTAACACAGACTCCCAGTCGCCTCCTTTAGCTGATAACCACTCCTTGACCGTCTGGTTCTTACATTCAATGGACTCGCTCGTCTGCGGGTGGTATGGTGTCGTTCGGATGTGATCGATTCCCAGTTGTTGCGTGCGTGTTCAAAACTCCTCGCTTTCAAAGCATGGTCCCTGATCCGTCAAGATTGTCTTTCGTACGCCGTGGTTCACTACGATATACTTCGTCATCATGTTTATCACCGTAGATGTCTCCTGGTCCGGAACGTCAGTCGTTTCGATCCAATGGGTAAAATGTCCCATCGTGACCAGAACGTACTGGTTACCGTGAGCGCTCAGTGGGAAATGGCCGTAGAAGCTGCTGGGCTCCCCGATTGTCGTCTTTCAATAAGTGATACTTTTGGCAGACAAGCACGTAAGCCGTCGCATCTTCTGTCATCTTCGGCTAATATGCTTTTTGTTGCAGCACATCGTACGTCCTGGAGTATCCGATGTGTGCCATTTCATGGCAGTTTTCTACCAGTTTCCTTCTCAGTTTTCTTGAGATGACCCCCATATGAGGGCGACCAGCACCATGCGGTTGCGTTAATACACCCACACTTTTCGAGCCAACTCTTCTCCATGGGGAAGCGAATATTTTCAGCTCTTCATCCTCAGCACTTGTTGGGATCCCCATGTCTCTTGTCGGAGCGTCGCTCACATTCCTTAGGATGCTATCCTGACGTTGTAGACGCACTGGTATTTACAGGTCCTTCTGCATTACTGAGCCGTTGACTCTGAAGGTCACTTCGGAGATTTCGTCGTTTATCTGCGGTCGAAAAAGAAAATCCGCGACGCAATTGTTAGAACCAGGCACAAGGTTTACCTTGGAATCATGTTCCTATAAACGCAATGCTCATCGGGCTAACATCCCTCTCAGGTCCCTCGCAGCACTGATCGACCCTAGAGGTTTGTGATCCGTCTCCACGTGGAACTATTGACCCAACGAGTATGGCACCCACTTGCCCAAATAATTGCCAAGCATTCGCAAGAATATCAACTTTTTGACGTTTTCCACAAATCTACAAAGTTCTTCGCTGGAGTCTACTCAATTCTTCACCGGATTTTGGGACTTCTCGTCCTCTCTGGCTCAAACTGAATTGTCTCAACATTTTCCCGACTGAAGTTACATCAAGTAATGGCGAAATCCCGGCGTGAGCTTGACATATTTGAAACGTCCTCTCTCACATAACCTTATGGAAGACAAATAAATATAACCTCTCACCTTTTGGAGTGAATCTGTGGAACAAGCGAACTATTTTCTTCCCTAGTGCGTGCAACAAACGTTTTTAAACTGTGACTCTTTTCCATCTTATTTCTCTTTTTTCTTGCCGACAGATTTCATGGTTGTCCTATTAAGTAACCATTTGTTGCTTTGTACCGCATGTAATTATTTATAATGATCGCGCACCTCCGAACGTGTCTCTTACAAATGCGTCGAGGAATATATATAATTATTATTCCTCCTCGACGGTTGAATACGTTCGATCCGTTAATATCAGGAGTCTGCTGGCGTACTCGATTACTCCTTCCTTTTGTTTGAGTCCTGCTTCAATGCCACGATCACGGGCATCTGCCGCTACAATGAACGTTTCTTTTGAATTCAGAAGTTTCAGTTGTTGCTCGTTCATCGCTTGTTGCGCTCGCATGAACGCCCTCCGGGCATCGACGATTCATGTAAATTTCTTGTCTTTTCGAGGGAGTTCGTACAGTGGCGATATAGTGGAATGGAGATTTTTCACGAACCGACTGTAGTGTAGTGAGGAGTAGCGGTCGTGCTTTAATACTCACGCCCCCACTATTCAGTATTGGGGCCAGAGCATATATTCTGACATCGAAGTAGTTGCAAGAAAAATACAAGAAGAAACATCGGAATGTAAAAGAACTGAGTAGTAGTGTCTGTGACAACCGTGAAGGTTTGGGCCCAGTACTGTGCGCAGATGAGTGTTTTGTTTGTTCTTTTTGAAACGCACAACCCATGCGTTGCTTTCTTGAATAAATAACCTTTCCACCATCTGCGTCCTTGGCTTACAACACTTGGTGCCGTGATCAAGATTGGAGGATGAAGGTCACGTGGCTGTCATTGTTTGAGGTTAGGGACGTCCAGTGCTTCCTGGGGGACTTTGAGGACGTGGCGGAGATGACCGGAGTCAAGACCGACCGGGCGAAGCTGGCGGCCCTGCGGATGCTGCTCAAGGACAGGGCGAAGGCGGTGATGGATGTGGCGCAAAGGGACCCTGCGAAGCTTAGGTGGGCTGACGCAAAGGACGAGCTGATCGCCGAGGTCGGCAGTCCAGCCGATTGCCAGGAGGCAATGCATCCTTTCAAGGGCGCCCGGCTTGGACCGGGAGGCGACGCTCTTGTGTATGCCGTGTCACTTAGGGCAATATTGTCGAGAACCCAGCCACATTTGAACCAAGACTAGGAGCAACGCATGCCGACAGACCATATCTTGGAGGGAATACCACCAGCAGTCCGGGAGCAGCTCACGGTTGCTCGTATCGCGCATCCGATGACACTGGAACAGCTGGCTAGTACGGCTCGACAATTACTGGCAGAAAAATCTCCCCGGTAGTCAACGAGTTGAAGGCACGCGAACTAAGTGAACTGAATGACCTTCAAAACGCAGTGGAAAGTTTGACTCAGGAAGTTGCAGCTTCGAAGGCGAGGATGGATGAGAACCGTAGCGACGTTTACTATCGATGCGGAGGACGTGGACGCTTGCGAAGAGTTTGCCCACTTGACAAGAAAAAGCCAAACTTAAGTAAACATTTCAATGATTGTCTTCTGTCTGGGACGAGTGATCCGATAATAGGGGCGGTTGATAAGACGGCAGTTCAGGCTAGGATAGAAATCAATGGTAGCTCGGAGTGTTGTTTGATTGACATTGGAACAGCGATTTCATTGATTAAGCCGAGATCAGGAAAGATTGTTCAGCCATGTGCGATGGTCGTTCGAACAGTCCGTGGACCCATATGTCTATTGTGACTGGACTGAACATGAAATCTTCATCAAACTAGACCGATTTCGACCATTCGGGCACAGAGGAACTCCGGTTCACCTGCAGCCGGAAATTGAGCGACAGGTGAAAGACATGTTGAAGGAGGATAATATTGAGGAGGCTGATAACCCGTTCAATACTCCTATTCTGTTGGTAAAGAAGCCCAATGGTAAATTTCGATTTTATGTCGAATTCAGAAGACTCAACGTGATTACAGTCATTACTGATTGGAAAATACACATGGCGTCCATAAACGTAATTCAAGTGCTACTTCGAATCAGACAAAAACTAACCAGCCACGGTAACTTTTACAAAATGTTAACTGTAGCGTTCATACATGTTTACAATTGTTAACACGAAAGGTTCATAAATGTATATTTCAACCCATGGTCCACTACATATTCTGGGAAGTTGACGGCAGTCCCAGCAGCGACTCTTGAAGGATAAGATTAAGGACAGAAGACTATTGTTAGTACAGTACCTGCCTCAGATGGCTTCGATAATACAAACGGGACAGTTATGCCACTGTTGTCGTGGATTTATTTACGGATGTTCGCACCTGTCCCTTTTTGTCACCCATTTAAATGCTGCGATTTAGTACCCCGTGTCATTTTATCGAGCCTAACATCAACACGTACGACATCCGGAATGCAATATTACAAACACGTACTAGCAATAGGCTACCGCGCATAACCAAGTAAATTAGTATCATCGCAATCCTGGAGATAACCCCGGTCTGCTTGCAGTACGATGCGTGAGATTATTCCCAAAATTTTAGTTCACATTTTACATATGATCTTTGTCTGCCGTCTGCTTGCTGCGTGCGATCGCGTTTGTTTGTCTGCATGCTTATCGGCTTATGCGAGCCATTGGCGCCATATGCACTCTTCCGGTTTGCTCGACGGTCAAATCATCAACCTCCCTAGCTACTTCCGCGTATCGGTATCATTTGGAGCTAATTGTAGTTATCGTATAATATATTTTTGGTCTCCCCCAATTATTGGCAATTTTGTTTCGCGTCTGGTAGTCTGCGTACACCTGTGAACGCGTTAATTTCGTGCATGTACGCACGGAATAAAAGTTTCCGAAATAACTCGCATCAGTATGTGGCGAAGCGGTTCGCCACAGAATCCACCACCGTAGGTTGACAGCAAGCGCACCTGAGAATAGCTATGATTCATGATGGTAAGTTACAAGTTTGCCCAGATAAGCAGTGTAAACGTTCCATAGGAGTTACTGTAAATGTCTAAAGGAAATGATTGATCGTAGGATGCAACAGAAGTACTGTAGTGCATGTGTATACTATACGCTATAATAAGGCGAGTTTTATGATTGTTTGAAATTACATATCTTTGTAACTAATCCACAAGACCTAATTTGGAGTATTGCACCCCTATAGTGTGTATATTTATATGAATGCGTACACCGTTGTGTAATGCAGTAATTAGACACAAAACGTGTAAATATAAATTCGCAGACGTAACCATAAAACAAATTAGCGCTCAACCAAAAGGTTGTTAACACACGCACGAGGTATCATCAGTTAAAACGCAGACGGGACAACCAGCTAACCACTGTAACATGCGGTCGAAATCGGCAAGCGCGCACAGGTTAAGTTTGAATTACGTAACCGGGCGTTCTGCTATGTTGACGCCGTTTTAGTTTGTGTGCGCATGGCTTACTGGGCCTCTGGCTCACTCTTGTTTCTTGTTCCCTTTTACAGGACTGATGTTGGAACCCCTACTTTGGAAGCACGCTGTCCCCCGGTGTCTCCATATTACCGAACAGTTGGTCAGTAGGTTTAAGGGGCAGTCAGAGTGTAGAGAGCCGGCTTGCATGTTACACCACCAACCAACTAAACGACCTTCAAGGCGGTGCCAGCAGGCCACTATAGATTCCGAACACCATTTAGACTGTGATGATGAAAGGAAATATGGCATACTCTCTGAAAATCCTTGTTAAAACTTAAGTATGCTAACCGGGCTGAGTGAGATGATCTTAATACACCACGCCTGGAAAATGGGTAATTTTTAGGGTGATGTCTCCCACAAATTACCCATCCATATGGTAATTTGTGCTGGCTGGGAATTGGTCACCCCATATTCTCTCATTCAACATTTGAGATTGCGTTCTTCTTCTTACTCCCACAGACATCCGCTATACAAATGAAATTTCCGCAATGAATGAACGACGAATGCCCCGTACTGACCAAACGATTTGCGATATCTCCAACTTTGGGACATCTTTAAGCAATCGACGAGGTCCTATGCTCGAATCTGTCCCATTCCACGCCGGATTTGGGATATTCCTGTCCTCCCTCGCTTAAACTGATTTATTTAAGCATCTTTCCAACGCAAGTTACATCAAATAACGGCTAAATCCATGGTAGATACATTCGCACGTTTTCCATGGCGTGACCTTGAAACGTTTGAAACATCATCTACATAACCTTGTAAAATGTAAATCAATGTAAGATAATATCTTTCGGACTGAATCTGTGAAACAAGCAAACTATCTTCTTCACTGGTGCGTCCATCAAACGTTTGTGAACCGCAACTCTTTTCTCACTTATTCCGCTTTCTTCTGCTGACAGAATTCATGTCTGACTTACTATGTAATTATCTGCTGTATTGTATCGCCTGTAATTATCTGCAGTGAACGCGCACATCCGAGCATGTCTCTTGCAAATGCATCGGGAAATGTACACTATTATCAATTATGTATACATACATGCTTGAAAAAGAAGGCTAGTAGACATTTGGAGGCGAGATACGGTCAGCGAAACCAGATAGTTCGCCCAGCTACAGTTGCATAAAATGATTCAGAGCGAATTGGGAATACATGTGAGTAGGATTCACACAAGTATCAACGTCATTTGTCCTTTTCACCCATTGTTTCCACTTATCCTTGCTTTATCCATCACTATGTTTCAATCCACCCTTCCTCCTCACTTTTTGCAACTGTGCTTTAAAGACCGATCCCATATGCAGATACACGGCAACTGCTCAGGATTGTGGTCCGAAGCTGCTAACTTCTGCCACTGTTCAAGAAGGAAGAGACAACCTTGTGGCCAGGGCGCGGTGATTCCCTATGTAGTAAACACTATCCTTCTGTACTTGTGATCCAAGTCAGCGGTCGTAACTGTTGATGTAAGCTAATCGGGTATCACTCCAACCCGACCACGGCAGCCAAGCATGTCTTTTAGCAACAAAATGGGCTGGAAGATCTACGCACGGTCAAACTCCTAAAACTGTAAAATAAAACCAAAAGAAACAGCTAATGCGAAACAGGATGCATCGCGTCTCGTACATGTAACTGAAAACTACGCACGGACAAACACTGCCCGTGACGATCTTGGCGGCTGTCAAATCTACTCCGCTTCAAACAATAAAAAGTGTTACTTCTCTCGACCCTCATCCGAACAAATACAAGTTGAATCATCAAGTTTAAATACAGAACGTTACACTTTCCTTTCATATATCTATGATATTTTCCACTAACATTAATACAGTTGTGGGTGTTATTGGAGACGTTTTAGTTCGGGTAAGAATGTAACGGTTGCTTTTGCGTATTGGTTCATATCGTTGACGGAAACGATTGGGTGTAGTCTTCAGTACAAAAAATTATTCACACGGAAACTAGACGAGTGTAAGAAATCGTGACAAGAAGCTGTATTCAGTATTTCGATAAATTTGGTGAAAAACCCACACAAGCGTGTCGATATACGATATGACACACGCTATCGCCAACAATAGGGATTGAAATGTTAGAAGAATGAATTCTGTAGGACAGTTTCCAGAAGATAAGGGATTTCCTCAGACGCAGAAGTCTTGGGGGCGGTCCGAGACAGCACACGCAAGCAATCGGGTTCTGGGACTCACGAAGTGGACGTAAACAGTGAAAACAATGATCACACGAGTCAGGAAGATGCACCGCGACCACTGAAGATACGGTTATAAATTGCGCTATGACATGCATCCAGACGATTGAAGCCATTAAAAGTGAATCAGTTTCTACATCTTTCGCTGTTCCAAAACGTCATCCTAAGTATTGTAGCCACCGACAACTTGAGTCACAGTGCCAACACAGGTATGTATGTATTCACGTGATCTTCACAAATGTTTCGGCTGTATCAACGTTTCTACTCAAAGTAGTGCCGTTCAGAAGTTGAAAAGCTGTCAGCAGTTCCAACCCTAACAGCCATGTTTCAACTAAGCGTGGGCACTTCCCAGAAGACAAGTAACAGATTAATCCAGCCAGATTACTAAACAGAACACATGGTAGCAAAACAGAAGACGATACACAGTATCACATCGCCAAATTATACAACAAACGTAAAGCTGGTTGTTGTTGATTTTGTATAGCTGTCCAATTTCAAATATGTCAATAACACTTCTGTGAATCGACATCAGTTGAAAATGTGTCAAGAGATTTCCAGATTCACAGCACATCTAGAATCGAACGAGATAGCATGGCTGATGAGCTGACAGACACACAGGTTGGTTTGATTCATATGTAGTAAGAAGGGACACGGACTAGACTAAGTAGGCGTGGCTGGTTCACTTTGATGGAGTTACTAGGCTGACTGAGTAACATGACAACAACACCTCGTCTGTGCGCGCGGTGACCGGGATGTACGTAGCAAGCAGTATGTTCACAAAGGCATTCGTATATTCGAAAGTCAAACAGTGGTACCTTGCCCATCACGCAAATTAAGGAACATGAAGCCGTGGGTGACACTGACTAGATTCCGAAACTGAGTTGTTACTTCATCAGAGCGCAATATAAAACCTTCGCCGAAACGTTGTTGAACTATCACACTAAAAGCCACACAGATCAACAATAACGAAAAGAAAGCTTCATTGTGGGTGACAACCAGGTTCAACATAATGACAAGCGTTATGTCTGAAGGAGGGAGGATTGATCACAGCCAATAATACCGTTGTGTTTAATCTGCCCTAGTGGAACGAAAAGAAAATACACAAAAACCGACTGCCAGTCTTTTTGCTGCCGATCGTAGCCAAAACAAACAAACGGTAGTATACAATAATTTATTGATTAAATGACAACTAAAACCGGAGGGCAGAATTAGGCTACTGCGTGACTAGGGCGTTGAAAAATCCGTCAGTTCTGTTCGTTCTTTGATTTCTGTCCAGCTGCACTGTTAGAATCGTCGACAACAGACTGCAGCAGATCCTTGACATCTTTTGGAAGCTGGAATGAAACAAATCAAAAGACGGGCTGATCAATAGACGGAACGTTCACCTTGTATGTCGCACATGCGGGCACCCATCCGATGGGATAATAACTTATTGCTAGATGGGTTGGCCAATGAGGAACAAAGGTGTCTAATTATCAACAGTCCGTGTTTGATTCAGAAACTTTTCAAAACCGGACGAAACAACCACATATGCGGACCAACTGAAGTATGCCCTTACGAACTGCAACACGTAAGACAGAAATTGAGCACGCAGAAAACAAAACTACACTGAAAATAAAATAACTAAGTCCACAAACATTCACCAGCGGCGGGTTGTCAATCTAGACCCAGAGAATGAGTATCCACCGCAGACTTACGAAAAGGAGGAATATCTCAAACTACGTATATATATATATATATATACGAAGTTTGAGATACTTCTTTTCGTAAGTCTGTGGTGACCAACTCGCCGTTTGCTTTTTCCTTTCCGGTAGGTTTGTGAAACTATGCCTCTGTAGGAACGTTAAGCACACCAGCTTTCCTCACGTATCCATCATAGTTTAAATTCAGTTCAACGGTTTTTACTTAGTTTCGATGAGGGCGCTGGTTGCGATTCGTGATATTCCAGGAATCAACCGTGATGAGGTAATCAAAAGTGCCTTTCTGAATTGAATGGAAGCAGCTTTGGTAGCTTTCGGTATCCTCACTAGTCAATGAGCTACGGTATGATAGGCAAACTGTGATCGGTGCTACTGGCGCCGTCTTTGCGAGCTTTGAGGACAGTACAGAGGAAGAATGGCAACTATGTCGGCCAGATACGCTCGAAGATGCGTGCGTCCATCAAATCTGATAGTATCACCAGCCTAAGTAATTGACAGTCCAACTTCTGTAGGTGTTGCCTCCTTGTGGTGTCTAAGCATTCTCGGTTCGGCAGATTGCCATTGGGTGATTTATTATTCGGATATTTGTAGCATGCGTTCACAGGCGCAGGCCTACAAAAGAACGAGCCCATCCAACCTCTGAGTCTAATAATAATAATAATAATCATAGACAGTTAGATTGCGGAGAACAATATTTTTGGCCTGCTGATAGCACCTGTATGACAGTTCGTCTCAATAATAGAGATGGATAGTTGTAAGAACACCGTTAAGGTACAATGGAAAACAGTTGACAGTTTGATAGGGTTCGACCTACTGATCAATTTAGTTCTCTTATTCACTGGCCTTTGCATCTTCGAATTTGGGCACTGCAAAGACACCCTTATTTTCACTTCCGGAAACGCCTTGATGACGACTGAACGTTAGGACTGTGTGCAATTTAGCTTACCGACTTTCGCTGATAATCTACGATATAACGCTGAAAGGAATGGATAGTTGTTTGTACATTACACTGTGCATATTCAATCAGGAATCTAACAGCAGTATTTACTTCTCAGATCATGGAGTAAAAATTCAAGTGCTTGCCGAGTTGTCTCACAGTTCTGAGTTTTCAGAATGTGTTTCAACTTTCTCTCCACCCACACATTCCAGTAGATTGTGATCCGCTGATGACTGTAATATTTAATAAATTATCTGAATTGTTTTGAATTTCATGCTTAATTCACACTTATGATTGCAAAAGCTTGATGACAATTACCTAGAACAGCTGTTTTCACAACTGATTTACGATGAATTCCAAACATATTTCTGTCAGTCTTATGCATAACGTGACTTGGATTTTTTCCCGTGGTTTTCGTTACCATGGAAAAAATTGATCAATATGAAACCGGAAGTTTCAGCATGCTGTACTTCATCTCGAATCGGTCGAACAGAATGATCAGTATTTATAAGCGACGGTAGCTAAAGCAACAGATGGAACAATGATCAAAACGTCCGCCCCAACAGCAAACGTTCAATCCGGAAGAGAATATACTGTTCCTTGAGCGTCAATCTAGGCTAAACTCCAGCCTAGTGCACCTTTCCGAAGGATGTTTACCGGAAAGTAGAATTATTAAATGTCATTTACCACCCTCCATATTGAGACAAACGTCTTGCGCTTTAGGAGAAGCATTGGATTAGTTTTGGCAGAAAACAGTAGTAGCGCCCACCTGTCTCCGCTAGGGCTTTTAGATGTGATACCACCGTTACATCCCGAGTGAGATCAATGGTGTTTAAGAATGGTACTCAGGTTTGTCTACTACTACGTCAGCGCCGACCACCAAACACCTCTGTTAAGATGATTGTAGCCGGTGAGACCTGATCAAGACAGACTGCTTACTCCTATCAACGCAATCCGATTGAATGCATCCCCACGCCGGTTCCACAGATTCGGATAATAAGCAAGAGTGAGGCAGCAGCATAGAACAACCATATTTTTGAAAAGTTGTTACCTTGGGATTTCGACGTGAAAAATCTGAGATGAGGTTGACCGTTGGTAACAAGCACGCTCTCCTCAGATTAATCGAGTGAGGCTCCAAGGCCAAAGTACGCACCAAATTGACAAGATTGTCTGTCTGCAGTGGACTACTGGAGGAGACTGAAAAGAGAAGTGAAGAGAGTCAGACAAGTCAACAATCCGAACACAAAAAACCTACCCGCATTGCGCACACACGTGTCCACGAACGCAGCCAAGTGATCTGGGTCAGTTTCACGAAGATAGGCAATTGTTGCATTCAGCTCAGATGAGTTCAAAATGTGGCGTGGACTTCCGGCCAAAAAGGTGATTGGCAGTGGTCCTGTGGCCTGTGCCGGTGAAGAATGCGAAGACTCGTAATCAGGAGCATGAACAAACGGCGTGAAGGTGGTATTAGGCAGAAATGGGAACTTCCAAGACTATACAGATCAATTTCCGCTTTGAGGAACTCGGTTTACGGTAAACATGAACCTCTTTTAAATACTACCGTTTAGACTAACTAAATATGCAGCGCTATAGTTGAGTAGCAATGTGAAATGAACTGCGTACACGATTCGGATCCACTAGCAAAGATTACGGTTTATAATATCCCTTGAATGCCCGCTGAGTGTACGTTAAACTAGGTTTTCTGCTTGCCAACATGCGACACACTAGATGCTGTGTGGACCGGGGAATTACTCAAACCAAAACAACAACAAATGGAGTAAACGAAGCTTGAACCTGTAACGGCAACTTGCTATCAACCCGTTCATCAAGTGTGGTATCTACATTGCAAACGTGTAACCGCCTCAAACAAGCTGACATCGTCGACGCATATAGGTTGGATGGTCGCCATCCGGTACGCCAAAACGTTCAATGTGTTCAACTATTCTGCAACACCGTTATTTGTGATTGGCGTTGTTATCACATTGAGATTAACAATGGCAGCCAGTACCCCATCTAATCAGTTTAGGATATAAAGCTAGGGTCAACTTGTCAGAGAAGACAATCTCCAGCGGAAGATCTGAGTACAAAATCCTTCAATCCTTAAGCCTGGAACCGGAAATAACATAATAGACCACATACCAACAAACATTATAACAGATGAGATTAGTGATTTCATTAGTCGGTCGGTGTCATTTTATGAAAAGTAAGCAGTCCATTTGATGATTCTTAACTTTGGTTAACTAACGACGAGGATGGAGAAAACTTGTGCTAATTGATTATTGTTACAACTACTGAACAGCCCGCATCAAGTAAGAAGACGGCATGAGCAACGTATGTGATCAACTACCATGCATCTCGAGAATTCTCAGGTATGTCATGATTAGACGGTGAATCGGTAGAACGTCTGCAACATCGGAAATTAATCAGTAAGACTTCCAGTTGGATCAACTGTATACTGTTTGAAAACCGAAATGCTCACAGATTCTAACGACTATTGAGTGAAGTCGTCAGACACCGTTTACCTGATGTGAGAATTCAGAACTACCCACATAATTCACAGACATTGCTATCCAACACGGGAGCGTGACTACATCTAAAGAACTGCTGGCCTTTTCAATCAAGCTGATTACTTCCGGAATTCTACTCACTACTGTTACGGTGAACAGCCTGATCAACAGTACTTTCGGCGACTTGATGTTGTATGTTTGAATGTAGACGTAGCCATTTTTTAGTGGTTAGGTCCCCTCCCTTTCCCTTTTTTCTTTTTCTCTCTTCCTATACAGGGTTTGCTTTTTCTTATTCGTGGTTGTGTGGCAGTAAAACATCAGTGTGAACCACTGATGTATTGCTGTCTATGATGATGATGAATCAATCAAATGATCATACTGAAAGTCTATACCGAGTTGAACAGGGCCCTGAAAACACTAATGAACAATCCAGAAAGGAAAAAAATAGATGGATATGAGTTAAACCAGGTAAATGTGGTCGACAAAACCGCATGACACGAATAAAGCAGCGGATAAGCTCTAATCCTCACGTACTTTGATAAGCTTCTCAGCCAAATCGTGGCGACCACGATTTACAACTATGGAGGCCAGCTGCAAATTCAACGACGTGCGCTCACGCTCCGATACGTCGCATATGAGATCGAACACTAATCAAGCATGTGAAGAAAGCAAGAAGAAGAGGAAACGTGACAAAATACAACATGAAAATAACAAAAGAACTGAAGTCGTGCATGCACATCTGTACGCACATACGCAATACCTACAACAGGACAGAATGGGAAACAGGGGGTGGGAACTAGATTGTTAAATTATACATATTTGTAAGCAGAATCGGTAAACAGGGCTTCTTTTAGCACATCATTCTAATGTTAGCATAGCTATATTCACCGAAATGATTAAAATGCAGGCAACTGAAAAGGCTGAGCATGAAAACAAGGATCCACTACACAACATACGTTCACCGAGTTGTTCTGCTGGCCACGAGCGGAAAAGGGTCTCTACGTGGGGACCTTTCAAACAGAAGGCCACATCCCGGCTTTCTAGTTCACGTAACTGTTTCAAGGCGGTTTGAGCTACCTGTTTGGCAATATCTGAGGTCGGTTGAGATGTACTCGAACCAGCCGTACGCCACTCGCTGGAAAGAAGACAAAAATTGATAATAAAACAAAGCTATCAGCAATACCATACAATGTCAGAAAACTAAATGAATGAATGAATGGAAAAATCCAGTTTAAACTGGGTAGAAGTGTACGAAATTTGGAACGCAACTGCAGAAATTCGTTTTCATCTAACTCGAAACCCAATTATCCTAGGATAGTAGTTTAGCAGGTAATGCGGGATTAGTGGAACGGGTGTAAAAACGCGATACTCGGTAGATGTAGCCTAAGGACAACAAAACTATCTACAGTCGCTTTGGTCTAGCTGATAAACAGTTACCGAACAGTAGATGCAAACGTTTATTGTGGCAAGTTTCCCCGATCGCCAACCAACAGTAGCATCGTTACATGAACCCTGATACGGAGAAGTACGTAAAAGCACAACATACTTCTAATGAAACTAGCACAGGTAGAGATGACAGACAGCTTAGAATATGTACGAACATAATGCCATATGATATGTTAGATGTACATCTGGTAAAGACCCGTCTAGAATCCACAGAAGGTGCGATTGGTGCTAACCAGAAATGGTTCACACTCCAGTGAAGCAGCGAGCTACGCACATGCTCAATTCCTTGCGCTAAAGCAGGCAAATCCTTGTTTCTAGATTGAGGGAGATGAGCAATAGTAGAGGGCCGTTAGGAGCCAGAGTAAAAGTGTATGTGCTCAAGATAACATAAACGGATACCAAAAAAGGAAGGATGACATAAAGAGCAGACGGTTAGAGCGAATGAATACTCATAAGGCCAGAAGGTGATCAAAGGCGCGATTAGCGTAACATCAACACCATCATCAAGACAGCAATATACCAGTGGTTCACAATGATGCTTAACTGCCGCAATAGCAACACAAGGGCAGCACCCACGTATATGTGTGACGACGCATACGCTGTAAAGGACAAAGCAAAAGCGAACCATGTGAACCCGATTAATCAGGCACCACATATGTCACCGCATGCGCACTTGATTATTTTCGCAAATGCAACGAATGGCGCCTGTTTCGTCCCGAGCAAGTTGGAGCTCATGTTAACCACACACTCCACGGCAGCTACAGCACCCTCCACGGTCAGGTAGCAAACCAAAGAAGTCTTCCCTGAATGAGGCAAAGACAGAAAAAGAAATACGTTGAAACCAATCACGTAAAAGAGAGAACAATATGGCGGTGTCTAGTTCGAAGTAATAAGTGCTAATCAGGAATCGTAACACAACTAGTTAAAATTACGCCAGTCACTCACAAAAACAAAACGAAATGTTGCAAAACACAAAAGGCAGACCATTGCCCTGCTTTAAAAAGTAAAACGCGGTTAGTTAAGACAACAGTTTGAACATGTATTACGATTTGTTCGATCGAATGCATAGCGATGATAACTATGGTTAATCGGAGTTTATTTTAAAGAGACTTTTGTACACAGACCGATTACTTCCCCTCGATTGAATGCTATGGGTGAAATTATTACGCAGCAGTTTGGAGTCTACAAACTGATGACCACGTTACTAGTAAGTCTAGTGAGCCATTTCGTTATTTGGGTCAAATATATTGATAAAGGCTTTATCATTTTGTCCCTAACCGCGTATTTTAACGGCGACATTGCTTGCATAAACTAAACAGACCAATCACAGGCTTTTCCATTTTATATCACCTTTACCTATTTGCTTTATATCCGTACATACACACGGCACGACCGATGTGAAGGGGGTCTGTCAAAACCAAAGAATTATTGTGCTGACAGTAAGATAACGTTTGAGCCAATCAGAGTTTGACAGACCAGCTTGGAAAACTGTCTAAAGGCAACCATGTTTCCAAGTCCTGTTATCTTTTGAGGGGGACACGATAATTAAATCATGTGTAAAAAGCGGTAATGATCAGAGCGGACATGGAGAATGTAGCGATGACGGATACAGAAAGACAGCACAGACCTAGACAGGAGTAACTGGACTAGCTCGGCTCGAACCCGTGAAATTATCCCTCAAGTTCAAGTGTAAGATGTGCTGAAAGATACTTTAATTCCTAGCATGTACTAACAGATGAGTAAAGCAAACGGAATGGGTGATCATCGAAGAGTAACGTCGTGTTGATGAGGGAACTCCGAAGAGCACACGATGACATACAACACTAATGCGCATCACAAACCACCAATGTACAAAGCCTCAAAATGACATGCGGAAACCAAATCGCTTCGAATTTTTTGAACTAAAGGCCGCTTAAAGCAGCATAACTGCCAACAAGGACGAAAAGGTACTGACCAAGAGGAGCGTTCTGTACAAACAGCTAGGGGGACCACCTCCGAGCGACAACTAAACCTGTTTACAGTAACAGATGTAAATGACGCAGAGAAGTCACTGTGGTACTTACGTTGTTGGCTCCAACCGGACGTAACTTGGTTCAAGGTTTCTGTCAACTTGGTTGAGTCGGACTGGTCTCTGAGAGGGAGGTGACAAAGAGAGTACAATAAAGAAATAGGCTGTGGACAGACAACGAAAGAGAATAGACATTTGAAAAATGTCAATTAGAGGCTGAACGAATAAGCAGATGAACCTCTGCTAATGCAGAGCATGTGGTTACCCCGTAGATACGGTTTTGTGTGTGTGATACATGACTTAAGTGATCGCAGTTACATACCATCACCCCAGATATTGTTCCAGAAACTCTAAAATTCTCCTCAGAGCTATAGAAAAACAAACACAACTGGAAGAAATAGCGGCAATAGACTATTGTGTCGAGTAACAACATCTTTTCTTGAAGAAAGAACGTGTCAAAGCATTGAAGGCTTTAACAGGACATCAGTGTTGTGCATAAAGCTAACAGAAAACGAAGTGAGAAAGAAATGAAAGCATACTGAGCTACTGAGACAAAGATGGTTAAGAAAAAGGCAGCACTGAAGTGTAAATCAAGTCTCTGTAGTTACAAGAAGCAGACAACACAAGCTCCCCTTAACAATTCAGTCTAAAACAAAATCGTCCTGCTCTAGAGCGAGAGCATGACAAAAACTGTCGAGATACCTAATCATAAGAGTTTTTGACTACAGGCTAGTTTACAAGGCGTGCGCGGGGGAGGACTCTGAGTTGAACGAATAAAACATGGAACTGCAAACAGAACACCTGAACCAAAACTGATAACGCAGTTTAAGTGAGAGAAACAGAAAAGGCTGATAAAACAAATACGGCACATGGAAAATCATGTGGGAGTCAGAGATACTAACCGAAGGATTGTCTGTACCACGGAATAAACTGGTTGCTTGATCAAGGCCGTCTGGAAAATAAAAAAACGTTTACTCGAGAGTCACTGAAGCGTATCTTAAAGTAGCAATGCTTTGACGTTAAAAAACGTTAGAATATACCCACGAAACAGGCTATTTGTACCGCACGGCCGATGAAAAAACGAACGCAGTATCAGTAGATTGCGCCAACAGTAATCACTTAATCACATCAACACCACATCGGGGTTAACGATGTAAAGTTAACAGGTGAGTGGGTATGCATTAAAAGCAGCCAGAATGCACTCCATAAGTAGTAAGTGGAATAGGAGCGTGTAAGCAATATATGTTTGGAACCATACACGTCTATATTCAAGTTAGGTATGTCGGATCCCGAGATGAAGACCATCGATAGACAACGGTACAGGGAGCACTGTACTTCAGCTCCCTGATGAGTGTCTACAAAATATGGCGGGAGATTATAAAAAAAAACAGTTTAAACACGGCCAACTTATAATTGCGTCACCATTTATAATGGTATTAGAGTCGGCAGGGTCAAGCCTCGCGGTCCTGACGGCTAATGCTTGAGACCTGGGGATGAATTAGTCTTTGAAATAGATTTTCGTCTTTGAAATGCATTTCTAACAAGTCAGTTGTGTCCCCGCCAATGAATAACTTGAGGACGCAAAGGCCACAATCTCATAAGACATGCTGTGGATCCAGGCGTAGATCTGTATGGACACATTGAAACCGTCCGCCCATGATCGCCATTGTTTTTGTAGTACGTAATACGTTGCAGTGGGTTTATCATATACATAAACAGCTGTCTGATTTGATAGCATGTCACCGGAACAGACAAGTCTAGCGTTTGCAAACCGCATCGTGCGTGTTTCATATAAACAGAAATGGGCTTGAAGCGACAACGAAATGAAAAATGTATACCGCAGAATCGAGCGACGAAGGGTTCAACGTCAATGGTTGGTTGCGAAAGTCGAAAGTGGGGCTTTTACTGTTTATCAACGCGCACATGAGATTAAGCATACTGTCAGAAGCGATGAGGCAGTTGCCACCGAAAGGCGCGCGCGTTCCTTTACGTGTTATCTTCTTCTGCTGTCTGAGTTATGACAACCTGAAAGTATAAACAGCTCACTGTGACTTGTACGACAGTGACCACCATATGGTACAGAAGCATGAAACACAGCTTCCTGATTCCGATAAGTTTATAGCCAGTGCTGAATACACAAGAGCCAACAACTCATACTACTAGTATTGTCCTAGCCTTCCTCCTTGAGCTTACATTCTACAACCAATCCGTTTAATCACTGCTGCTGTATAAATACATTCACATAAGTTTCCAGTAGGCAGCTGGCGAAATGAAATCGAAATTTTAACATTCAGTAATATCGGTTTCTTAGCTGTCCAGAGAAATCGATAAAAAGAGTAGTGCCTTAGATACAAATGAGTTCTGTTGGATCAGTGGATAAAATGACTAGTCTCGATGGTTCCACGATTGTGAACAGTATGTCAGTTTTTACCAAAAGGCGGTGTGACAGTCTGTCATCAAAAACGTTCACCACCCCATGAGTGGATGGAACGCCTACAGTAATTGTCGATCAGCCAAATGCAAACATCCGAATTAAAGAACCCACACGTTTTGGTCTCGTGGATATATTATTCAGCTCTACCGATCTAGAAACCACAGAATAGTTAGCACCGACACAAAATGCAAATCGGATGATTGAAACAAACATACTCACAGGGCTACATCCGTGACACACAACAGTAAACAATACTGCGAAGGGCAGGGGATTGTCTTTGATATAGGTGACTTTAGTGGAGTTAGGAAGCAAACCTAATCGAAAATGAGGCACACAGTTATTTCTCATTCTCTCGACGAGCAGCTGCACCTGATGATTGTGGAGACCAGTAATTGTATGGGTCAAAATAGCTCATGTGTAAACAAGAACAATGACTGTAGAGTGAGTGGCAAATGAGGACAAGACTGAAACTATAAGTGAAGACGCCACGATCAGAGACTGATGCCCAAAAACTTCAGCAACATCAAAACGATCTCGATGTCCTATACAATGGATAGATAAACAAACTGAGACTAGACGGACAAATGTTACTTCACATTCGTTGGTCGTGAAGACCGGATACAAACAAAATAAAATGAACACTGTGTGATTAAAAAGGCAATGAGTGATAGGGAGAACGTTATGATTAGCAAAACAGATGCTAGGGTGAAGAGTTAACTAGAAACTGGGGCGAGAGTCAGAGTGATCTCACTTCGAAGTCGCTGAGTTCAGAAATCGGACAGAATGACTAGAGAACGCGGACGAGATATAGGTCAGATGAATATATATAACATTTTTATACACTGATGTGTTCCAAAATACACTTTCATTACAACTAAATGTAACTATTCGACTCGCCACAGATCAGTAGTAACTTTTAATAAAAGACAAACTAAGAATGGCAAAATACGAGCCCCGCAGGCGGACCTAGCACATACATACAGTCAATCATTGCCGGATGCTCGTTAATAAGCTAGTTGAACATGCCATAGGAATTATTCCGCGTAGTTAAAGAAGTGTACATGACCCTGAAAAACCAAAACGGCTTGCAGTGAATTGTCATCAGTCATACGGAGGGCTACATGGATAATGACACAGGAAAGTTAGTAAGTTCCGAAACTCACTGGTTTATAGTTTATACAAGTCATCCATCAAACTAACATTTTCTAACTAACAAACTAACTTTCTCATTTTCTCACTTTCTCATTTGAACTCGATTTATGTTTAAAAAATATACAATAAATCCGGAACACAGTGGCGTCACTAATTGAATGACAAGGAAAAAGCTCCTTGACAAGGGCTCACCAGCTCATCAACAACTTCCGTCTGACGCTTGCTAGTCTCGGGAGCTGACGGTTGTGCTGAAATGAACGAAAAACTAAACTGTAAGCCGGACGAAGGGTGATGTGGCTAAGCGGCCAACGTATAAAATGTGGACTGTAAAATTGTAACTGACATGATCAAAAGCAAATCGGAACGTGTGTCGGAAAATACAAAAAATAATAGAGAAACTTACCCTTCGGTTGTAACAACGGTCCCAATTTATGGAAGCGGATGCAAGCACGACTAAGCCAATTGATTTTCTTGTCGCTGAGAAACACGGGTAAAATGTTTGAGTGGAATGTAACCAAAGATTCTAAAACAGTCTAATCAACTATGGATGAACTCAGAATTACCACTTGACTGCTGCACGGCTATAAAATAATTCAGATACGAAAACAATATTAAAAAGCCCGAGTGGTAAACAACAAGGGGTACAGCGTAGAAAATTCCTATAAAAACTGCAAACCCTAATGTGTCTACATTTGATAAAGAAGCGAATAGAGGAGCAACATGCGAAGGTAACGTGGCAGACATCCGCGAGGTAGCACCTTCAAAGTTTCTATTACCTCGTCTACCTATTAATCACATTAGCTGGAGTGCGAGGTCACAAACCCGGAGAGCAAACACAATTTACACCTCTTCACTAATGGGTAAGAAAAGTCTTTCACCCCAGCATAACGAAATGAAAGTATTCACCATATAGTTATGGGCTGAGCCAAGACAAACGCAAAACTGTATATTATTTGCTCAGCTGATTGAGTTAAGGAGGGAAGTGAGATTACACCTACGCTTGTTTCATAAAGATCACCAGATCACAGTCTTTTGCAGAAACATCTCGTTTAAGGATTTTTACGAAAAGCAGAGTATTTGGAATATGGCTGGAAATCAACACAGGGTAGGAAAAAGGGCATCCGAGGTTTTCTCGAAGCTGAATTCTTATTCACAACCACGGGGAAACATTAAAATTTGGTTCTATACAACTACTCTGTAGTCGATGA
The DNA here is from genome assembly GCA_014338405.1 of Paragonimus skrjabini miyazakii. Classification (NCBI taxonomy): domain Eukaryota; kingdom Metazoa; phylum Platyhelminthes; class Trematoda; order Plagiorchiida; family Troglotrematidae; genus Paragonimus; species Paragonimus skrjabini miyazakii. The sequence continues at coordinate 90,749 of JTDE01002141.1, read as the reverse complement.
AATGTATCATGCTGTACTCCATCAGAATGTTCGGGGATCAATAAAACTTGTGCCACAGAGGGCCAAACAAGGTCAGCGTAGCGAGAGACATGAAGGTCTCAAGGTCAACAATCTACAGTGGCAAATCTCCTACAGGTTGAAACGCTGGCGATAAGGAAAATCACTTCCCAAATAAGATTTGCTGCAGACAATCAATTAAAAATGATAG
>JTDE01002141.1:76417-90391 GCA_014338405.1 Paragonimus skrjabini miyazakii | reverse complement strand
TTGTCATCTTTTGAAAATTTAGTTGCAATACGACCTTCAGCGAAAATGCATACCAGCATTAGTAAGCTCAAGAAAAAACCGACTAAGTCGTTCTACAAAATTGGTTATTAATATGTGAGTCCTTTAGGCGTAAACAACGTTTTAACAATGGTGAAAATAGGTAACCGTACAATTCGTTTCAACCAAGCTTACAACTTAAGTTACCATCTGATGCATTAAGTTGTAGGTAACCCGAACAGATTGCTCGGGTCAGAGTAGCCAGAGTGTGAACCAGCGCAATTGATGGTCATCATCATTAGGTCAATTAGATGTCTGGGCAGACAACATATGTTGAATCTACTGATGAGTAGTAGGGGATTTTAGTTTTCATATGGATTAAACGTCACCCACAATTGATCGCAGCTGTCGCATTCCCATAAACTTCCCAGTCGGCCCCTTTCGAAAAGAAACACTAGATTCGAGTTTCGCTCTCATTAGAGCTCGTCAGTAGTGCACATCCTCAACACAGCCGGGACTAGAACTCCGGTCACGCTTTCATGAGGCAACCGTGTTGATCACTGCGCCATTGATCTCACATTAGGCACGATCGCAAGCGAAAGTGGGTGATGCTTGAGTAGAAAAGATATGTAGTGAGAAACTATACTTAAGATGGAACATACATTCGTGGACAAACAGGCATAGGTAAAAGCAGTGAAGGAGGTACTGAGAAAGTCGACGGAAGTGCAGAGCAAGGAGAAAAGACTAAGAAGTATATCTTAACTTTAATCATTTGAACGCAAGACAGTATATGTTTATTTCTTCACCGATACCACCTATATCGTAACCTCCTGAATATCGAAAAGTACTTCTGTTTGAACTGGATGGAAAGATTATGGAGAGAGGAGAATTGTCGATACAAATCAAAATAAAACCGAAAGGACAAACAAGAGTGAGAAATAACTTGGATCACAACCTCCATGTATCAGCACATATCAGTCAGCAGTCAAACATGAAGCTTGTGAGCATGCAAATCTTATATGATACCAAACAGATGGACCGGAGAAAAGTTCAAGCTGAGCGATACTGGGTGTGTAGACGATACTGCTTTATTAGTTCTTCTGGAAAGAACACGCAGATAATCCGTACCGAATAAACGACATGGCTTGATTGTACAGCATGCATTTCAAAGTGTAATGTATTACAAGAGTCGGTTGGCAGTGACCCTGTTTTTGTTACCGAAGACCGAAGCCGAGAATGTCCATTGCTTCAACCACTTCAGTAGTGCCATCTAGTCACTTCGTAAATACTGCCGAGGTGTCAATGAGAGTAATGCATTCATCGCTAATCGTGGCGTCGCAACGACGTCTATTCGTCAATTAAAGCTCGGGTTTATACGAATCAGAGACTTGGCCAACTTGTGCGGAGGATGCATACAGCCTATCAGTGTTTGGATACCGCTGTATTCGCAATTAACCCGCTAGATGTAGGATGACTGCGTGAAAACCGCGGCAGTCCACCGGGAAAATGTACAAACGGATATAAGAAAAATAACCTTCGCTGGATGAGTCACGTAATCTGCACGCCGAAGGGGCGTCCCCCGAACTGCGCATTACTCAGTGTGACAGGGCGGCTACAAAATGACACGATCACGGACATGGAAAGCCATGGTCGTCCCGTTGAGAAAGGTTTGTATGTGGCGCCTACTCTGTGGACGAGTTTGCTACCATTCATACCGCTGGTCGGAAACATTCTCTGACATGGCAGTGCATTGTAGTTCATAGCGAATTGGTATCAGCAAGATTGATACCACTTTTATCGTCTCTTTTGAAGGCTCACTACTTGTCCTATTCTTCTCCTCTTCTGCTCCATTTCATACAATTGCACCTATTAAGTGTTCTGCCACTTAGTGGACCACTGTCAGGATCACTTGTAGTTCAAGCACCTAGCACCCACGAATACGGATCAAAACTGAAAATAATGATGATGCGTCGTGGTGGGCGAGTGTTAACCAGTTCCAGTTACACTCTACCCTGCAGGCCTTATCCTACAAAACACTGTGTGCATGTGAATCCGATGTACATTCTACGTTACCTATAATTTCCGATCTGTGGGACACAAATGTTAATGGCGTGACCATATCAGTAAAGAAAAGTATATACATTTAGAAGCCACTGTGATCCACAGAAAACGGTGTTCTGTCCCCCACCAAGCAACTCGGATCTAATCAATTCACACTAACAACACGAACTGATGACGATCACAAGAGCACAATTAAACTGAAATACTCTACGAAAGCGATGAAAGTGAAAACTGCTCACCATAAGACGTCTGACACGGCTAAATAGGCATCTCCAAGCCCACTGGGCAAGAATGGGCGAGAAGTCTGGGTGGCCAGGCGCAACAAGGGTCCATTTGAAAGTTCGGCGATCGCCAGCAGTAGTTTCCGCAAGCCTGCAAAAGAAATCATGAGGAGAATCATTTATTTACAAGTTTAAACAACTTGCAAACATTCGTTGAAATAATGGCCCGGAGAGCATACATGAACAACGCAACGTACTGATAGAAAAAACGGAGACAGTTTAATCTGAAACGAGGAGCCAGTGTCCCGACGATCGATTAACTAGCTATAGTCAATATCGTTAGCAGGAGAACATGGATTGCAACGCTAGCTGAATGGCTTACGATCCTTTTCTGGATCACCAATCTTGAAAGGTCTTTAGCAAAGGATTCTGATACGTCCTCAAAAACTCATTTATCAGGATGATGCAAGAGAGCGGATGCACCCATCATGCAACAGCAGTTTGTCGTTGCATACGTAGTAGATAATTGGTTAGACATGGGGCTTTAAAAGAATCACTCCATTGGTTTCGAGGGCCAGAAATTTGAAGAACAGCTTCACTTTGGAACGACCAGATTACGACCTTCCCATCTCAGTAATGAGTAGCACCGCGGCCAGCTGTTATGATCACATCCACATTCCTTTTCATGCTAAGGCTATTTAAGAACGTTTATGGCATCGGATTCCATGCGTCAGGTAATCGATCCAAGCGGATGGCATAAGAAATACAAGCAATTTGACATCCCAATTCATCTGATTGTTGAATCGTATTCATTTCACGACTAACGTGAATCATAGCTAAGAAACTATCACTGTTTTTCTTAACGAATATTACTCGACGGCCCCGCTCAATGTTAATAATGAGTTTAATTGTTATTGTGGGACGGACCGTTGACTTTTAGAATTAACTTTGCTCATCTGTCTGGAACAATACTAGTGTAAGAATGGACCGTCCGCCTATCTGAAGTACTGTAATAATTGAGATATCACTCTTCAGTTTTATCGATCGAAATATAAACATGACTAAAGCTTCAAATATTTTGCCCACATTCTCTGAAAGAACTGATGATTTAGTCCGGCCGTATGAATCAACGCTGCTTGTGTTAATTAATCAACGGCGGAACAACACAAGCGAGCACCCACGTACAATTCTATAGCACGAAGGTGATTAATTTTACCAGTGATATTTTGTCAACGTAACGTGCTCATTGTTGTTCACACCTGTTTGGAATAACCAAGATTCACAGCGCCCACTGTCGTCAACATTATTTATTGTATATCTGCTATACGTGAAGCAACAGTACACTACGAACTCATGTACATAACCATGTCTTTAGAGTTGTGCTCGATACAACTAACATAATCGAAAATTCAGTGCACGCCAACGGTGAACATTTTCACGACCTGCCAGACAAGTTCTGTGAACGACAGCCATAATCCCAGTTTCGTGCACTTTAGTATTCGGCCCGTTGCTCTTACTGTCGCAACCAGTCAGGCAGACAAAAGCAGGTAAGCTAAAACGGCGAACGACGACTAACCTCAGGGCAACACACAGAACGACAATTCCAGTGATTATTCGACCAGCAGATGTAGTGGATGTACGAAATAGTAAACAACAAAACAACTGACAAATTGTAGGTGCACAGAGACAAGACAAAGAAGAATGTCATGGGGTTGACTGATAACCAACCATCCAGCTACATGTTTCGCAGTAAAAGGTGAAGATCAATCGGAGCACTATGAGACGTTCGTGTAAACAAGTTGAAGTTATAATCCGGTACATAAATGACAAATACCCAATGGGGGTTTATAAGACGAATCTGAAAGAAACCAGTTGGTAAAGTAGTCAGAGGCATCGAGGACATTAAGAACAACACAGTTAACGAGTAAAGCGGAAGAGAGTCTATCTGAATGAATTGATGCACAGACGAATGACGTGAAGTAACTAACCTATTCGGGGAACGGTAAGGCTAATGAGATGATCAATTTTATGAATTGAGAAGGCTTGCTGTTTAAAATGCTTAACAATATTTTAGGTGATGAACCAAGGATAAACGTTTGGTCAAGAGACCAATAATAATAACGTACATAAAAAACATCACTAGAACGCACAACTTCGAGATATGCGACAAGTTCAAACGTTGTTACTATGGTTAGTTCGGGAAAAAAAGAGTAGAATGCGTGAAACTAGCTGCCAAAATGTTACCACTGGGCAGAGTAAAAACTACATCTAGGCGTTCAGATAAGTGAAATATCAATTGAGGGTTTTCAAGGTTTGTTAATCATCTCGGTGAAACTGAAGCTTGAAATTCGTATAACATAACGTTATCCGCGAGTTTTGCTTTTACACCGTTAGGTGCCCCCTATCATGCAACATAATGGGTTATAGGTCAAGCTGAGCAAAAATAGATTACAGCAGAGTGGACCGAGACTGGATTCCGCGAACCCGTCCGGTGATCTGTGCAGCTGCTGTCGAGCTACCTTGCAATAGTTGAGTTCAGCAGTAAACACACAGCACAAGATAAACTCTATATGAAAGCATGAGAGAAATGTAGAAAATAATGCACACTGTGAAACGCAACGACGATTGTGCAAGACCTGGCTATACAGCACCCAAGAGTCCGCTTGTAAAGAAATGATAAAAACAGACAGGATTGCGACCAAAACACAAACAGACGGATGGAATGTAAGTACTTATCGATATCATAAGTCGACGAACTTCTCAAGTGGTCTGTACAAATGGAGTTTGCACTGCACTGCCATATCAGCCAAAACACAGAAAGAAACATTCGTAGAAGTAAGGTTTCAACTCCGCGAAGGCAAGTAAAATGTACGTTTTACGCCTAAAGTTGTTTATAAGGCCGCTTAATTCCGTCTTGTGGATGCATGCATACTCCCCATTGATTACACCGTTTTCCACTATCATTGCCCGGACTTCCAACCGAAGATTTTAAACTTCCTCCTAGATCCACGAGGCATTCGCCTTACGATGATTCCCGTTCCAGTCTTACAAAATTGATTACGTTTCTACGTTATAAAACACATAATTCGTGTGCCTATTGAGCTTATCCCACTCTGATGATACCATTCATTCTAGTCTTGCTAAATGTATATCAGCTTCCTTCACGAGATTCAGCTTCAAACCCACGCCTGTACCCGTATATGTCGTTCATCCGTCATCCCTTAATTAGCATACTTTCCCCATATGAGGAAACTGTAAAAGTGAACCACTATTGAAGAAGTGGTTGTGAAAATGCTGAATATCCACCCGAAGCATTTGAAAAAATTTCTAGACTAAACTTGGGATTTCTACTCAAAATTTCAAAACATACTTTTCCGAGCCTACCGGTTCCATGAGTATTGTTTGTTGTCAAATTTCGGACGATACTCCTCGATCCTTAGAAGGATTTTACTCGACGTTGACTCTTTCGATAATCAGCGTTATCAGTGATCCACGGGTTCCACACGTTGATCATTTCTCATCACTGTTTTCAGATATACAACTGAGTACCAGATGCAGTGCCCGCAATCTGTCTCTGCATTACGTCAGCCTTAATTTCGAAATATTTGCTCAGCAACCACGAAGGTTCCCTTTGGACAGCATCTCGTTTAACTGCCACGCCATCGCGTGAATGGTGGTCAACTACGTATTGATCCGCTCTATGTCCCTTCTTCTAGGTCGACCAAGATCTATGAATGAACCCTGTGGTGATTACCGTGCAAGAGAACACATGTTAAATTATGGATGTGCGATATGAAGGCTTACAATGAATATTCCAGTAGAGACCTGGCAACAACTTTACCAGTTCCGCACCGTTCTTTCGTTTCGTTGCAGCATCAACAGCAAGTGACCTATGCTTCACCAGACCCAAGATATGATTCAGTCAAGGCGGAAGATTAGCAACTTCTAACCTCCCTATTACACTGTCGAGCACATACCGCATAATACATTTGATATAACCTGAAGGAAATTTTCGGAGGTCAAAATTACCTTTGATTGACTCTGTCGCGCTCTTTCCTGTAACTAAGCGTTTGTTATTCTTACAACCTGCGTCTAAAAGTACCAATTCTTCAATCCGCCTATTTCGGTCATTGAATCTTACTCACCTACCCATACACCCGTTGCTACCAGTCAATCACACCCTCCCCACCTCTGTGAATACAGCTTTCTTACGGGCCGCCGTAAAGCTGTCAACAACTAATCGGTCTGCCTGAAGGTTGGATATTTAGACACATAAGACTGACTCGGTCGCATTTCGTCGACTCACCCTTACCTGTCGGTCACCTGTGGTTGCATGTGGACCCTTGACGGCCTATTGCGGCCAATCATTGTACATAATTCCGTGAACGCAAACAAATTGGGGTTAGCTTCTGTACTTGATCCCATTGTTTATATTAATAGTACCACGTTTCCAGCGGCTTGATTTGGTTCTGATATTTGGCGTCGTTGGTTATACGTGCATCGCTCAGCGTTGGTCGAAGAACGTACATGACCCACACACGGCAGAGTCCCGCTAGCTGCAAAGCAACCTCTTCTACTCTACGTTCCAAGTACCTGACAACCCACCCATTCTGCTTGTGGTTAACCCGACAGTTCCAGTATCTATCCTAGTATTATTTAGTACGGATTCATTCTTAAAAATTTTCGCTGTTCTTGCCAGTTTCTTTTCGAGATAGCCCGGTTTCAACCTATCGTGGTAGCAAGCAACGGGCTAACGTGACTAAACGGTTAATAGCAACGACTCTACAAGAAACATTACCTAGTCATTTTTTGTGTGAATTCTCATTCACTTTAGACAGGTCCAACGTAGGTAGCTGATAATGGACCAGAGGGTTCCCTATGCACCAAAAATTGGCATCATTAAAACGGCTTCTCACCTTCTGACGATCTTGCCTTTCGACAGAATGTTGAACCGGAATCGCTTTGTTTGTAAGTGTCCGTTGTTTTTGTCCGTTTGTTTGTGAAGTAAACAGCCTCCGTCCATCTCGTGAGCAATCTTAGAGGCAGTTGGCAGGTTTGCATTGGTTTTCAATTCACTGGACATCGAGATCATTTCAAAATCCGGCAGCTGATCTCCTACGTTTCCGCTATAATAGCTGTATCCCGTTACAAGAGTTACCTCACTAAAGTAGGTAATAACTGTTCGATGAAGCAGTCCTATTTTGTCAAAATCAAACGCAACCACAAGCGCGTTTCCAAACAGAAATAACACCATACAACGTAACGAACATTCTAGCTAAGCATAGGGCACATTAACTGTCTAACTTTGCACGCATGGTTGGTGTTTTGTTGTTGATATTTGAACGTTATTTGCTGCTCACTGTACCAACTTATAAGAACGGCGGTTCTTTCTACCGCTTGTGTTGTTCGTTATCCAACCACCTAACGTTTTGACGATTCATCATCGACGCGCTGAGGTAGTACACTGCAGATCGAAGTTATTTCCGTGACATTTTTGCCCATCGTTGAATGGATCGAGAATCAAATCAATAATGTGCATTTTTCAGTCCTCTGGTCGAAAATGCGATGCAGCCAGTGGATCACATACCATACCAGAGAATACAGCATGCGTCGCTGGTTTCAATTCAGCCAGACTATCTCTTTCATAAGTAGGTCTCGTATACCTCAATAAAAGCTGTCACACTACGCAATAGTAAGAAATAAATCAATAGGAATATATGTACGCGAATAAACTAAGGTGCCCTAAATGTTGGTATAGGATGAGTCAGTGACTAACTTCAGGATGTGGAAAAGTTAGACTAGTGTACACACATTGAACAACGTACGGCTGGTGTCACCAAAACCGGGGAGACTGTAAGCAAGAAGTTCGAAGGCAGTATCTCTTGTCTTCGGATCCAGTCTACAAATGAAAGGAGATAAACAGTAAAACCAGCGGCGATATTCAAGAACCATCAACCACTGTGTTAGTAAACAATAGTTTGTAAAGTTAAAACACAAATAATGACACTGAACACAAAGGCTGTAACAAAACCAACGTTGAAGAATAGAAGAATGAAAGACGAGGAGCGCCATCTAACCTGAAATGAACAACTGTCCTAAAACACACTTTCTGAAAACAAGGTACAAACATGATCTCGCAGTTGGTAAAAAGATGGAAAGTAAAAAAGCATTAAAAAATGCGCCAGAAACAATCCACAGACGTGAATCACGTCAGCAAGAACAACGTCGTGATGAACGAAGGATGAGAAAAACTCACTTTTGCAACAGTTCAAGTAACCCGACGAAATCCTGCCTGGATAAAGATGCACGGGCCTCTGTTAGCCACACTTCACACAACTCCGACGGCAACAAGGTACTCAGATGATCCAGGGGATCGCTAAGCTCCTGTAAAAACGAATTGAGGCAAACGGGAAATATAAACACCCAGAAGTCTACTAAAAAGGAGAGTAGAAAACTGAGCTCAATTTTAAACGTGAAATTGCTTCGAATATGCTTCCCATTCATGGAAACAATACGCCCGATGGTAAATAATACCGAATGACATCGCTAGTGTTTTTGAATTCAGATAAAACCGACTACAGTACTTAAACACTAACATCATCACCATGAAAGACAGCAATACACCGGCGGCTCACCGTGATGCTTGCTTGCCATACAATTGTGGAAAGAAACAAGGCCTAACTCGAAAGCAGAAGAAAGGAATCTAAAGGCTAAAAACACCTGTCTACATTTAAAAACTTTAGGCATCGAGTTGCTTACACCTTGTAAACAAACAATTAAGCTGGAATTGAAAGTGAGGCGTCGTCGGCGAGAAAGTTTGTAGATTTCACTGTCCTGTGTCACTAACCGCGTTTACTTCATAGGTAACTCAACTAAACAAAATTCACGCTACTGAGTCGGATTAGCCATCAACTCTCCTACCGGATCTACTCATTAGTTTTGAATAATGAGAGTACCAGTCCGAGAGACAAACCCGGCCGACAGTGGTCGACATTCCGGTAATTGACTTTATTTTCCTGGGCCAGGTGAGTAAGTTACTGTCAGACTGTCCAGACCTAAGTGATTAGACCGATAATATTAAACATCACAGTCAGGCTGTAGTGAACGTAACCCTACTCACAACAATTAACGGTTGACAGAGTGAACAACGGAACAGTGCGTAACAAGCACCGGAACTATCGATCAGCCCAAACAGCAGCAAAATTCAAGTTTAGTGAAGATAAATACAGTGGGCGATGGCCTCTATAACAGATCGGGCGTAAACAGATTGCTTATAATCATTCATGGTTGAGCATACACAAAAACTGACCGGGCAAGAAGAGCGGAGCACGCGGAGGGCAGCTGCTAGAAACGCTTGATTTACGGAACTGAGACTATTTGCAGACAAATTTAACTGGAGCATTGCATCGAAGCATGTGCTGGTATGACGCAGACGTCGAGGAGAACGGCCTGGTTCAAAGGGAAAAAGACACGATAGTGATAATTAGAGTCCAGCCAATGCATATAAAAGGCAGAACAGCATCTGACAAAGTAATCAGCTCCTGAATGTCTGAGATGGACATTCATTACCATAAGGAGAAGTTAGAGTATAAAACCTCTACCGTCCAAACTGCAAGGCACCAGTTGCCACAGCACTCACGGCTAAGTTGTTAAAACTTACATAGAAGTGGTAATTGGTAACCTGAAACCGCATGGTTGATAGTCTGTACCGTTATGATTGAGTTACTGAGTCCTACACTCTGGTAACGGGTGGGGAAACAATTCTTAAATAAGGATCAGTTATAAATAAGCGAACTTACAGCAGCACACTATAAGCAATAAAAAACTCGGAATATTGTGGAAACAGTTAACGTGAAAGCTGACTAAGAAGGCCATACGAACTATTTAATGACACTATGATGACATTATGGCGCAAGAATTCTCTTCAATCAAGGACAACCATGTAGAACACTTTTGCCAGTGTCAAAGGATCGTAAAAAGCCCTTAACAGAAACGAAGTCAGGGATACCCACACACATCAAGCAGCATGAGAATAAATTTGGCTATGTTACAGTATGTGACACAAGATATGCAGCTGAGTCAGAAGACAGATCGAACACGGTGTAATATTCCTAATAATTTATAAACATGGACATTGGTCAAAAAATTCAATTCGCGAACCATAACGGCTACCAAATAACTTGAAGTCGCTCGGTTGTTTAAACCTTGTAAAGTGAACATGGTCACTCATGTGCTTTTATGATTTTGCACCTTTGGACAATCATTCAACCAACGGCAAAAAGATGAGAAAAAACCCAACAAAATTGTCGGTGAGAGAAACGGACTCTCAATAACTCACGCAAACAGTCGAAAAGCTGATCGAAGAGTGCGGGAAGCATGTGTGGTTGTGCATCTTTAAGATGTTGCAACAAAGGATGAAGCAGTGCATCCTGAAAAGAAGATCGAAAACAAAAATGCCGTCACTAGCAGCTCGGTTGGGACCGGCAAGGAGTACGCAAGCAGGTAAAAATACAAGCAGTATCTGAAAACTGTACTCTTCACAATTTACCATTTGTGACCGTGAAAATTTTATAAGTAGAGCTTCGGAAGAGTAGATGTGGAGTGGCGTCTTTCAAAAACTTGTCGTTAAGCAACTGTCAACCTGATATATGCAGTAAATTCGAAAACTGTATTAAACTGCTTGACCAATTTGCGTAGTCAGAGGTCATGTGCACTACGAAACGACTATATGCTTGGTCTCCAAAGTCAACAGACTTGAAACCAATTGAACATACGTGGAACATCTTAAGAAGAGTAACAACAGTTAGCCATCCATTGCGTCATCAGAGCAAATGGTAACCCTGAATGAATAATTGTTGGCAGCACAGTTTCGTTGGTTAATGCACCGATCTGGGTAGAGGACCACATTGGCTCATGGAAACTAGCTCATCTATCCCGAACTCCTCGTCAAAAAATTACCGATGATTCGTCGGGCAGGAATCACAAACCGTAGTAAATAGACTAAAAAAAAGTTTTAAGCACTTAGTACCTGTGTACCATGTGTATTTTAAAATCAAGTGTCAACTGCAATACACCGGTTATCTGTGGTCTAAAGTGTAAAAATGACGGAAGCTACAGGTGCTCATGTAAAGCTGACGAGACAACGACAACGGCGTCAAACACACATGACGCGATGGATACAAATGTGGTGAAAACGCCGTGATCTCCTCAAAAGGAATCGAACCAAATTAGGGCCAAAAATGTGGTCCATGACTGTACCAAACGGTTTCCTAAAATCTCAGAGACCCAAATGAATTAAACGTGACAGTTCTTAGAAGAGTGGTTTACACAGGGCAGACTCTCTTAGTAGGAAGCTGCTTTAGTCAAAAAGTGAGCGGATGATGAACTGCCTCAAAACAGATTGAACGGACGTCAAGACGATTTTGAGAGTAACAGTTTTACTCATGCCCTTTTCAAGAACGATTTATTCACCTTTGTCAGGATGAAGACAGCGAGGTGTTTGGCGAGCTCATCCGAAGTAAATTTGGAACAAATTTCCTATGAAAAGAGATAAATGAAAATTGTTTAAAAAAGGGATACAAGAAACAGAGTCGATGTGATAAATCACAAAAGAAAACGTCACACACACCTTGAGTTTGCTGGTGTCTGGGACAGGAGACTGTTGCAGTAGACGTCCCAGTTCAACGCAGTGACCAACACCCAAAGCGGCCATCGCATCTGAGACTAGAAACAAACATATGAAGAATTGATATATAGGCCACGGGGTTTAAAGTTCAATCAACAATAGTTAACAGTGTACACATAAAAAACAAACTTACAATGCTTCTGTTGTTGTGGAGATAATGTTGTCAGTAAATCATCTGTCATCAATAAGGTATACAATAAGTTTGGTTGAGATCGAAGCTTCTCCAATCCAAAACTTTGCGTGCTGTGGGTGAAAAATAGAAGATCAAAAGCGGGTAGTAAGGTCACACGGAAAAGTCAGGAACGAGTACGATATTGAAGGCAAAAAATAAGAGTACAAAACCAGGACGAGAATAATAAGACTATTCTTGACATGTGCTGAGGACGCAGCGAGAAATTACACAATGTTACACATAGCGGAACACTTCATTCAGTGGTCAACCTAGTCAGTTTAATTGAAACTTGTTTCACCTTCCTTTGCCTTGGTTGACAAAAAGCTTTTGGCATTACACTCAAGAGCTATCGGAGGATGACATACGGTTTGCGTTTGAAATATTAAACTTAACGATAAACAGCCGGTTACTATTTCACACAAGGCATTTTTGCTGTTAAGTTGTTGATACTCGCCCTACCTGGGTTTGATTCTCAACCACGTTCACTCTGCGTTCACATGCCGGATAATAAACTCAAGCGCGCTGACACCCTTTTGTCAAAAACTCGACTTACCCAGGTTATTTTGAACTGAATTTGCTTTTGTCTCTAAGTACTGATGTGATCTAATGGTAACGTTACCACAAACAATAAATGCTAGACGTTTAGCTTTCTATTCCCAAGGTAACACAACTAGTGTGATGCGATATACCGAGTCACATGTGAACTGGATACTGATAGATCACCCATATGTGGAGAGAAGAGTAAAGAGATTAGACTAGAGCGGATTCCTGATTGGAGAAAGTTCAGCCAATGAGAGTCCATTCACAAGCTCCTGTAAGCGTAATTGGCGCGAACTATTCAAAACAGCGACCGGCTGTTAAACCGAATTAATTTGTAACAGGTGATGATTAAAACAAGTTATCTGAACGCATGTCAGGTTTAAACAAGCGGGTTGCATAAAGCAAGGTCGTGGAAAGTAACAACGAACGGGCCAAGCGAAACGCTTGTTGTCCAACAGCAATCGTAAACAATGTTGTTTTCTTATAAAAGGGTACTGTTTTCCACTAGCTTGGGATGGCTTAGTGCCGCTCAGACCACGGTTGTTGTGGTTTACATGAGTTGGTAACCCAGTTTGGGATAAGAACCACTGTAAAAAAACGGGAATCGTATCTGTGTTTATGTGACCAATCGGCTGCCGCCACGTGAAAAATGAGTTAACTAGTCCTTATCCTGAAAATAACATGATATAAGTGACCTTGTGAGCTACCACGTTCGAACTGCATAAGATGTTGTCGAGTTACCTAGTACTGAAGTAGCTCCAATCCACCTGATGTGCTTCAAGAACGTAAGTTATAAATCACTTTAAAGCCGGGCGAAACGGATGGGAAGCAGGCCAGACTACCCAGTAGTTGAAAAGGTTCACTGAAGTATCGCATTTGATTCAGTCACACAGGTTCCTGAACCGCCTGCTGTTCGACTGGTTTATCGGCGCAGATGAAAAAGCCTGCCTAATGAATACTAAAAGTCCCCTCTAATGGAGTGGCTTACAGGAAGTACATGAGGATTTCTCTTCACATTCTATTATATATATATGTATATATTTAAGGTATTAAAAGGGGCAAACACTGAGTATTGAACGATTTATTGTGACGTTTCAAATCCACACTAGGATCCGTTATCAAACAAATAAATGTGTCGGAATGTGATTGCGCTGCCGCTCACCGTGTTCGTCTGTCGGTCTGTCTTCGCTCGTTTCTCGTTCTAGTGTCAACGATGCTGACGTAGTGGCTGTCTAGATCTACGTGTCGATTGAACGAATTCCGCGAATAGAGAGCCTCCAGTACAAGCCGTTCCCCTT
>JTDE01002141.1:33597-62029 GCA_014338405.1 Paragonimus skrjabini miyazakii | reverse complement strand
GGCGGACCTGTATCCATACCATTTCTAGTTCTTCCACTTAGTCTTGTTTTAATAATTTTCAACCTTCTTAGTAACGCTTTCTTCCGGGTTATTCCACGTCACTGTTGAGGTGAGCGGCGGCCCGAGCCACAGTACCTTTTGGTCAGGCTCACGGCAGTTGTGATGATGATGATGAGGCGATGTGCCGCGGTCAAAAACTTGTATGTATTGCTCCTAATTAAGCTTACTTGATCTATTCATTCGCTTTTTTTATACGTTCCCTTCTCTCGAATATTACCCGCCAATGCTGCGGTGCTCCAAGCTACGATGTCAAATGAAAAGGCATACGGCCATTCACAAGAGAAAACCGATGATAAGGTTGTGGGATTAGGCATCCCCTAACGCTACAGGCTGAGCGACCTGACAGAATACAGCGCATGTACGATCGAGTATGCTACTTAACAATCAGGCAGTATAATGAAGTCCGAAACCTTACCTTTTAACTTACTGATGATTAACTGCTAGACAAAGCAGTCCTAGGTTGACGTTCTAACAGAAAGAGAGATGAGGCTCTATTAATCAAACCACTGACTAAATATTATGATGTCTACATCTTACAAACAAACAATCCAGTCCGGAATGATCGTAATGGCGCACCAGCAAGATAGCTTGTGGAGCTCACCAAATGGCTGCAGTAAATATACAGTGGAGGATATGACTGATAAAAAATGAACGCCACAAACATTGGAACAGAGTTACTAGCTGCCACCACGTTATAGCTCATCAGGATCTAAATGTTCTCATTTCAAAAACAACTCAGTCGTTGGAAGTTAATATTCACACCGCTGAACATGAATAGTTATCACCTCCTCCAAAGTCCATAGTCGTGAGTAACGAATCATGCGGCTCTCAACATGGGAAATGAACAGCGCATTTGTCTTCAATTCCTCCTCCTACCAAATCATTAATTGTTCACTTAACAATTTTATTCCAGCCTACTGCAGCGCACCGGTGACCGACGATTAGCTGGTATTCACAGAATGCGCAAATAAGTAAGACGGGGTTATAGCGTTATATAGAGTAAGTATGAGGCTTAAGAACAACAGCTGTTGCGTAACCTTTCGATTCACATGTCGACCGGACACTGTCATACCTTCCGAAAGTTGACAGGGCCATTTAGAGTGCTTGAAGATCAATACAATAAGCGACTGCAGGTGGTCACATGAACACTATTAAACATAACCACAAAAAGCATCTCCAGCAAACGTAGGCTAAGCCGTTAAGGAAAAATGCACAGATGAAAGGGACTGCTGGAAGCACCAACCAATTCCATAATGACACCTAAAGAATGACCTCGATTACCAAAATAGTACAGGGAAAAATCTGAACCATGTCCTGTCGGAAGTCTTCGAAATAAATCTGCGACGAGAACGACAATCATATTGAGGTGCTTACGTGAACTGTGTCCTCGATTCCGTGGGACGTGGTGAAGTAAAAGGAGGAAGCATCAACTGATCTCGTTTGGCCTGCAATTTTTTCAGATGGAAGGAAAACAGAATAAAACAGCCGAATTGAGCTCGCACAGCAGAACCAACAACCAAGTATACGAAAGGCATTAGCTTTAATTAAAACGGCTGACAGTACTGCACCCTATGTCAAAATGATCACATGTGAACAAGAAAAAATGATAAGTAAGCAATTGAGTCAATACGGATTGTAGAAAACAGTTTGCAATTGATGGCCACATCACGATTTGATTGCGCCGTTGTCCCTGGTATCCGACCGCCCCTCACTCACTTCACAGCAGTGATGAGTGCTTATGAATTACCGGAGTCGAAATAACCCGAAAAAATAATGGAAAGCTAATAACGTTCCAACTGGAACAACTAATCAACACGGCACACGGATCCATTAACCACAATCTGTGCCAAAGAACGAGTAGGAGTTACTCATTCTGAACAGATTGGAAAATGTGCGACCTAAGGTATAACGTTTCCACTATCAAAAGTGTCCTGTGCCAACACAGCGCACGCAAGTGTAGATCCGCGTCCAACAGACATTTCAAAGAGAGAATGAGAGTAACACAGGAGACATTATGACAACGACTGCATTGCCAGAGTGAACAATACATCCCTGATCTGGTGAAATTAATGAGTCAAAAAGAATAAACACTCTACAGTAGCATTAGCGTGTGACATTATTCGACAGACGAACTAAAGGAAATGAGAGGGCATTTACATCCCAAAATATTTACAACTAAATACAGCGTTTACAATTTAGAAACAAGTTAGTAAGTCGTGGATGAGAATGAGAGGGCATTTACGACGCAACCTCCTAACGGTTTTTACCGCTCAAGTTCATTAACTGCCGGCACTTCACAGACAGCTCAATCGGCCAAATTACTCCATGGGATCCGACTAGTTGTCATGCACCCTATATATTTCGATCCACATAGCAGGTGGATCATGAAGCCTCCACCTCGAAGGATGAATACGATGTAACTGCTTTCAAGTCCCTATTCCAACGTATTTTATTCCGGTGAACTTGGGAAGTAACAGTGTGATAAAGGATAGACTGGCATTTGCATAAAAAGGATTAACTATCCACATCTATGCACCTTTAGAGGTTGGACAAATGAACTCGACCCGTCATCAAGGTCAAAAGTCACTTTTGCCTTCGTGATTTCTTGCCCACATCAGAGGCGTACAAATGAACTCAGGCATTAATGACTAGACTTCAAAACGCTCTATGTGATAAACATATGGTCTGTAGCCATATAGTAAAACTGCTCTAGCTGCAGACCTACGAATGAGGCCCTTAAATTTATGAGAAATTTTTGTTAGCGTTAAGAATCTCTCAAGTCGTAGCACATTATCCTAACTTCTGCTGTCACTTCCCATTCGAGACAAGGCATCAAAAGTAAATAAACCGATCAAAAACCACCAGAACTCCAGTTTAAAATCAGCGCTACTGCCACAAGCTGAGGGCAAAACTACAGCCATAATTTGCAGTGAACGAAAAGATCAACCTGTGACCAAATGGTTGAGAATGCATTAAAATTTGTCCGCGATCTACCTAGGTGAGTTGCCCAAAAACCAAACAAGTCTGCCACAAAACTTCCAAGAATGAAAGTACCAAAGGGTAGAAGGGAACAGGATTTTCTTTGTCAAAGAGTGATGAGAAACAACCAAGGGACATCGAACAAAGAATCATCATCATCATAGACAGCAATACATCAGTGATTCACACTGATGCTTAACTGCCACAAAGAACAAAGAATGCATACAATTCAACTAATGAACTCATCGCAATGGTCATCTAGGACTCAACATGAATAATACTCGTCTCACTATCTCCAGCACTACTTTGAGTTCACCTGCCGCAGACGAGTAAAGTTGATAACTGAGTGGTATTAGAGAGTAACTAATTCCGCCATGAACTGCTAAACAGTTGGTAATCGACTGGTTACAATTGGAGTAGGAAGACCAGACGACACGAGCTGTTCATAACTAAAACCAAAATTAGTAATAATTTGGTGGCCAGCTTCACCACAGAATGAGCGCTGACTAGATAAAAACAAACAGAAGAAACATGTGAAAGGGAAAACTGTCAGTCGCTCACTTGAGGTATATCACAGTTTTCTAAACTGTAAAAGATCCAACTGTTCCGAGGAAATTTGAGGTCCTGGGAGAGAATGGAAAAGTTACATATATTGGAACAACGTCAAACCATAACAAGTTCAACTGGAATGCGGAAAAAAACGCAGCAAGACAAGGTCGACCCTATGTTTAGAACAGGCAAAAAAAATGTTTCGGGATACCCACTTTGGCACCTACAACACACGACCGATGTTGTACTTCGTTAGACTCGGAACGTGATGGGATCTAATAAAAACCATTTGCCGGGCCCTACTCATTTTTCTTAAGTCACTGTTCTCGTAACAGTTCAGTAGTACCGATGCATGTTCACTAATCACATGGTCATAGGTTCGAACCCAGGTTGTAGCGGCTTTACCCGCATGGAACTGAATAGCCGGAAAATAACCAGCTTACGTGTGACTTTGCATTTCACATGGCGAGGAATAAACCCTGAAGCTTGCAGTCACACTGTCATTGGTGGATACGACAGCAATCAACATATTGATTTGGAAGTGAATGGTCCATGGTGAATTTTTTCACATAACCACTTCATGAAATTTTTTTTATACTTTGGAACTCAGCTGGTGAAGACAGTATGAAAAAAATTCGGACCGGCAGCAACGTTAATAACCCAAACAAGCGTGAACACAGGCCAGCATGCAATGCCGTCGATGTGGCAACTAGTGTCACGAAGCAATCACGTCGTTGTAGCAGATTGATAGCGTAAGGTGGGTAACGTTTATCTAGACTAATGAAAAGTGGCAGGCCGCCTAATTTCCAAAACGCTGTATAGTTGCAGGCATACTGACGAACACACGAGGTTAATTCTTGCCGGCTGTGAATGAAAATTGGTCATACTCATCACCGGTTCGGCACCACGTGGTCAACTACCAATTGCGATGCGCACAAAAAATTGTCTTCACCCATCGGCCGACCGACTCCGGGAGTAGACCAGTGCATATCTAGCTAAATCACAGCACCAAAAGAGTGTCACAGACACTCCAGCAACTCACAGGACACCTGAAAAAGTCGAACGGGTGCAATGTAATTACTGGGTGATCAACTACCATAGGCAGTGCTCACAAACAATTATGTACGGAAGTTCATTCGTGGCGATTCAGACATTATCAAGCTGGGGGTATCGAAACGCTTTTTGATGGCCCTTTGCAATAAAACCTAACCCGGATAACACATAAGTAATTGGGGTTAATAGTGGTCTCAAAACGACCTGGAGTAGTAAGCAAATCATGAGTGCCGGACATATTATAGCCCCTAAACATTTGTCCTTTACGTGCAGTTTATCAGCAATAGACAACGGATCTAATTTAATTGTAGAATCTACTCTGCGTTTCACTTCATACGTCAGCTGGGTACCACTAGAATTTAACACCCCGAAATCAATTCAAACTGATAACTACCGCAAACGGCTCGATACTGTTTCTATAATAGAAAATATATGGATATCAGCAAATACATGAGTATATATATGAAATCAATATGAAATGTCACATACGTTCGAACTGGTACGTCCCGAGAGAGTTTTCGACCTTCGGTGGTCGAACATAAGCAAAAAATGTCCAATTTCAAGATGGCGGCCAAAGCGACCTTTGCATGGGCGCAATTGTCATAAAGTATACTACTCACGAAGAGGGGGAGTAGACAGTGAGTAAAAAGTAAGTCCAAAGGAATGTTTAGTGATAAAGTAGCATCACCACTGGTTCACTCTGGCGATGTCCAAGGTGCAATCCCATTGCAGTTCTCAGCCACACCTTATCTGTACGCAGTAAACATTCAACTTATATCATTCGCCTTAATGAACAGTTTGCCCAAACAAAGTTAGTCACGGTAAAATTGTTCACACATATAGCCTAACACATCCGAAGTCTGCTTTTTTGGCCATTTGATCTCTCCGTAATCGTCATCAAAATGTGTCCATAGTTGCTTCTACTAGCACAAGAACATCAAATTAAAAAACATCTAAATGTTGACCGTCTCTTAACGTAAATAAGTCTTACTGCCAAGTATCAAGGATCTACTTCGAGCGATAATGTTAATGAAGTTATCACCAAAGTATAAAAGATTCCTTTATATCAAACATGACATAATCAGCTGACTACTCGATGTGTGTTTCTCCAGTGAATATGAAGGTGAACTGTTGTTCTCCAAGGTTTATTTATATTAATAACAGGATTAGCAAAGCATCTATCATGTTGTAGTAAAATTTTCTATGAACGATTGTTTCCCCAGATCGTAAGAAAATTTCGAACAGAAAAGCTCACACGATATTAAAAATGGCCATTCCAGTACAACCTTAAACGTGCAATTTCAAGGATAACTTGAAATACTAAGGAAAATGTCCTGACTTTAATTGAATTCGAGCGTATTTTGTTGATAACTTATTTGCCAGTTAGTTGTACCGTTTACCAGCAGAATATGACCGAAGTGAACCGAGTAAGCATACCTGCTGAGCAGCAACAATCACGAAACATGGTGTGTGCTTTCAGCAAATCGTGACTGCTACACAACTGCTACTTACACCAAAATTCTTTATCAGTTATTCGTTCATATTTCCACCTTGAGGATTCCTCCATTTTGCTGTTCATTACAGTATCAAAAAAACACGCTACGAAGGTTTCAGGTATCCGTGTGCTCAGACATATTTGACTGCGTGTATGATAGGCTGGTTGTGTGCAGTGGATGGGTCAGCCTTCGATTAAACCACTCATCATCAACAAACACGTTCCCACATTTTGATTTGGTCCCACTTGAGTACGCATAAGTAACAATGCGTATCAAGTATGGTTGCTTGTTACTTTCCTTAGCTGGTGCACCTCCTATCCTCATGTTAAGGTCGACCGACCAATTGCGATTGGTATGCGAAATGGTGACCATCCCATGGTCCCGGAAGGAGTCCAGAGAGTAACTGACACATACGACATTCCTGGTCTAGCGTACATGTGCTTAGACAGCGACTCTGCCAACTGCTCGCGGGATCGAAATCCAAGTAGGCGCAATACTAACGAGACCAAACGGGACTGAAACAGCTATAAACCACTTGATGGCAACCGCTAGGACCAAGTCACAAACCTATTACTACACCGTTTCAGCAAGAAAATACGTAAAGGTAAAATAGCAACGGCCCAACAGATCGCGGCAAATCGCAACCACGTTTCCCACAAGATGTACAATTATTTAAGAAGTCTGAAGCAACTGCAGATGAGCACGTAAATCACCTTCATGATGCAGACATCTACTAATGTCTCAATAGCCTTCGCGTCATCGGCTCTGCGGCTCCCAGAGGCGTTCATCACAAAGCCAGCGCGAAAGGGGTAGAGACATTGTTCAAACATCTGATTAACCACAGCTTTTAATTGTGGCATATTCAGCGCAAGCGCGAGCAGGTCAAAGACGTGCGAAAGTTGATTTGACGGAAGTTCCCCAGAATGTTCGGGCACAGTGGTGGCATTGCGCAGCTGCAAAAAAAAGAAAAAATGGCGAATATCTTGATCACTGAACACAGAGACAAAGCTCACAATGATGTAAACGAATAAGCAAGATAAAAAGACTACAAAAGTTGTTCCATATACAAAAAACGGACAAAGACAAAACCGAAAAGCTGCCAAAATCGAATTTCTTCCAAACGGTGAAACGGTCAACCTGAAACTGCACATATAAATGGACAACGTTTCTCGAGTATCAGAAACTACCGTTATTCACCAAATTACCGAAGATAATTTTACACCGACAATTTATTCCCGACAGCACAACCGAACCCATCAAACTTGCCTATGCATCGTTCACAAAAATACACACGCGCAAACTAAAAATTATGCAAAGAGACTACGTATTTATATAACTGACACGTAAAAGTCACATGAAGTGGCAACGATACGACGAGAAAAAACGCAATGTAAAAGAAAATAGCAGTAAAATGTAAAAGTCAGAAGAAATCTCACCGATGCACACAAAGGTACGCAACACGAGCGCCACTGACTTCTGTTCTTCGTTGTGTCAGACAGCGTCCTCAACCAAAGGTGTTCATCATCCTTCAGAACCCAACCAGGAAGCCGAAAACACCCTACTCCAGCAAGCTTCCGTGTGAATGCCTTCATACCCTGAACTAAAGTTACACTTCGGACACTAGGCTGCAGGTACCAGTCTCACCTACTATTTGCACACAATGTGACAGGCGGTGAGGTGGCATTTGTAAAATATGACTAAGCTAACGGAGTCTGTGAAACAAGAACAGTATGCTCAAATGTCGACAAAATCTGTCACTACAGGAGACACGTTGGTGAACTGTATCCCTAGTGACATAACGTTCACATCATACCGTTAAGGCATTGGAAATGTCGACAGTATAAAGCAGACTCTGTGAACATCCTCCGTGCGAATGGATCAGGTTTCACAGCCGTTTGATTGCGCCATCCACGCAGTAGCATCGCATACTCGGCCTTTCACAGCGAGATTGGGATCACTCCGCTGACACAGACAGCGAAACTTAGCAAACGCCATCGGAGTCTCAGCTGTATGATTTGTGATGTCACCCGACATTCCACAGATGCTGATACGGCTCCCAACGTACACGTTCTTTCTCAACTACATCCAACGGCTCATCACCAAGGGTGAGAACAGGCGCATAATTCTGTCAATCTTGCAATAAGCCATTGCACTTAATAAATGCAAAGTTTAAGCTAAGCCAACGAACTGAGGCCTCCAGTTAGTCTCATATGTTGTGTACTCTTTATGAATCCTCACAAGCTGGAGTGATGTCGTTTGCATACCTTGTATCTCGAAGCAGAATGCTCGGGAGAAGTCCCACACCATCATATTCGCAATCGGTCAGGGAACACTTCAGGATCTTGTCTACTGAAAAGTTGAATGAGAATTGGAAGGCACTTCACTTGAGAGGCTAGAGCAGGTAATACGTCGCAACAATATCTATCCCTGACCGAGACCTGACCTAAGCTGCTCTTAGAATGTTCACCTACTTTCCAGATATGTCCTTCCTAGACAGATAGTCCCAGAGTGCAACTCTGATGTCCAAAAAGCAACAGTTGTTAGTCTTCTGTGTGAGTGGCGGAGACCAAGCAATTGACGAAGTGTGTGAATGTGTTCTGTGCAACCGTGACCAGGGTGAAATCGAGCTTGCTCTTCTTCCTTTTTGTGGATAAGCTGCTCGCGTGTTTCCATTAGTCTACGAGGTAAAATGGCCGCGAACAACTTCGATGCAAAAAGAAGCGAGTTAATCCCTCTCTGGAAATGTGGATGATCTTAGCCAAACCCGTCATCCAGAACGATTTCACTGATCTGGAGATTCTGGAACAAGGCCGTTAGTTGTTTGTCGAAGGTTGGACTTCCACTTATGAAAATGGCATAACAGAGTTCTTCTGGGCCTGATACTTTTTAGGGTGTCAGTAATTCGATTTCAAGTAAAAGTAGAGAAACATCAGCAGACCAATGAGAACTGACAGAGTTCGAAGGCACAGTCAATTGAAATGCTTTTAAAAGTGCTCAACCGGGTTTCTTAAGCGTCGTCACAAGGTGTAAATAGGTTCACCACTGGGTTCGCAGATTACCTCACACATTATTGGCCTGCTACTACCCGTTTCTCGGACAACATGGGAAAGCTTTTGAGAGGTCCCGACAACATAGGTTTGTTCTATGTCGATAGGTCATCGTGTCCATCAGAGCCCACGAACTACTTGTAGTTGCGGGTAACCATACGGGCTAAATTGTACTCGTTGCATATCTCTAAGACTGGGGAGGTAGTCACCAATATCTGCTGCCAGAGAGGCAGCTTTCCGAAGCTTAAGGGTCGCGTATATGAGGCGGTGGTGAAGGCTGTATTAATTTACAGTTGCGAAACTTGGCCACTCAAGATAGACGTGAACCGTCTTCAGGTTGTTGACCATCAATGCCTGCATTCGATCGCTCGTGACCGGTGGTTCCAATGAGCAAGCAACGAAGAGGTTTAGAAAAGGGGGTTATCAACCGAGTTCTTTTGTCCAGTCTTTACATTTGCGTTGAAGTAAATAGCTAGGCCATACACTAAGGATACCAGCTAGTCGTCTACCACATCGTACACTGTTTGCCGATGCCGCGGCCGACTGGTAAAAGGTGTCAGGTGGACAGATGATGACCCGGCGTGGAGAAATGAGGTCGGTCACCGAAGAGTTGGCCATTGTACGTCGGGTTCGTCTTCCGGACTGCAGACCTCGTGACTCATAGAGACGGTGGCTGGAGACGTTAGGTGAGATGGCGGCTAGTCGAGCTGAGTAGCGCGAACGTTGTTGTTGTTGGCCGAGTTGTCTATGAAGTAAATGCACTTAATGACGTGGGGCAGTGAAAGATGTAGGAAAGCTGTCTTTCTGGTGACGCTTTACCTTCACTTATAACAAGGTTGTTTGTCTGTAAGGTGTTGACATCTTGATGTTGAATGACTGACTATTTTTAGTAGTTAGGTCCTTTTTCCTTCTCTTCCTTTTTCTTCTCGTACAGGATTTGCTTTTTTAATCATGGTTGTGTGGCAGTTAAACATCAGTGAGAAACACTGATGTATCACTGTCAACGAAGATGATCATGATGGAGCTGGAGTAAACACTCACTGTTATCTGTTCGACGGGTAACGTGAGAGTCTAGATCACCTAAGTCGTCCTCGTCATCAATAAGTCTACCTACCGGAGCTTAAAGCGTCCAGCTAAAACTGAGTGCAAAATAGTTTGCTATGCTATTTGAGAAGGACACTTGAATCTGCTATCAGATAGACAAATGAGTGCTGTTTAAGATTTTCTGCATCTCATCTCAATCTGTCTTCGCCTATTTGCTGTTTTGATGTGGAGAACAGGGATGTAGTGGTTGTTCAGATATCGACTGGGGATCTCCAGTACAAGCATTCCGATCAGTGTTTCCCTATGTGTGTTATATGAGTCTCTGTGAGAGGACAACGTCAGAACAGGGGTGAGTGACAGTGGGAGATTAGGCGGGAGAGTTCAAATTAAGCACTATAAATATCCGCATCTAAGATCCTGAGATTTTTTCTCATCTAGTTTTGATCTGTTAATAGATCAAGACTGACAATATGTACACATTGTAAGCCCATCCAATAACCAACAATCGAACGAATTATTGACGTCACAAATGACGAAAGTAAGCATACGTGTTACACATCTTCGATATCCTCGTGGACACCGCGTCGGTAATACTGTAGGCCGATGAGTCCATACTACCTAGGTAGGTGAAACTGTCGATAGTCTTGGGAGCCCGCCCGCAGCACCGAAGATAGGGTCAGGGCGAACTCCACCTTATAGGAACATCGAACTTTGAAAGAGAAAGGTGAAAACACACAGGTCATCCATATGATTTAGCCGGTTCAACGTGTTTGCATGCAAAAGCAGTCATCTGCCTACTCGAGTGAATATAGTGATAGGGAAACTGAGACATGACAAACGACAACTCACCATCCGCCGCGTCACTCCTGAAGAAAGTAGGATAAAATCATCGACCGGAAACAGTCCTTGTTTGGTGAAATCTTTGACCATGGTTTCCGTCGCCTGTAAGTCAATCGCGACTGGTTTCTCATCTTTACTGAACTGCACTAGACTGTTGATCAAGCAGCCGAATGCCGCAGCTGAGCGAGCAGACGGAGGCTTTGGGAAAATAGATGAATGGGGACCACATCGGGAAGGCAGGGAAAATGAACATTATACGTCTTCAGCTGACTACAAATTAACTGTGGGTTCGTAGGGAGCACTCAATGGCAGACAGTAACAATAAGTTCCGGGAGCAGAAGGAAGGTGCATAAATGATATATAAACTTCGACAAATGAGAACTTGACAGTGGAGACTTTTTTTTTACAAACAATTAAGATCTTATCTCCTAGTACGACAGTCAGCTCCAACATCCGGGTAGCACATCAGAACAAACTCAAACTCCTTTCGAATACATATCGCATGAAAAAACCTACATCTCGAGACAGCATGGAAGAAACGAAAATAACTCAACAGAACAGAGTACGACTGACTAACCTCGATGCGTTCGATCACTTCTTTCGCAGTGAGTCCATGACTGAGTAGCTGAGGGACGGCGAAGTTGTAAATTATGCTTGAGCCCCCGGATAATTTATCACGTAGTGCATTGAACACGGCTGTATAGAATAGGGAAAGAGGTGAGAAAATTATAATTGGCGCGTAAATGATGTGAAAACAGATCAGACGTTTACTACGCCGCTCATCAAAAAACGTACGCCCTGGAGGATCATGTTAAGTCCGAAGAAAATAGCTGACACGTTTTCGTCTGCCGTTCGACCTACCTGTTGATTATGTCAATGCACTCATCTTTGGTAACCTGCTCGATATCAGTCTTCCGAGTAGACAACTGCATCGTGAACACTGACAGTAGCCTGATTGGCTGGAGCACGTCTGCCTTTCGTCAAAGACGGAAAACTCAACTGAATGCGGGTGACTGTAAGAGTGTACGGAATTCGCAGACCACTTAAGCTCGATGAGAAAGTGTGTTAGAGTCCCGGAAGATGGATCTGCTCACTTTCGATCGACCACGTTTCACATCAATCATCGACCATCGATACTGTCTTTAGAACGAAAAGCTTAGCCTCGCTGTTGCATCAAATCAGGCTACAGAAGAAATCTGATGTTTAGAACAATGCACACCGGAAACCTGTTTTTGAGTACTAATTTCCAAAAATGTCGCACACGATCACATCTCAGTAATGACAACATTGGTTTTATCAACCTATTCTTTTTCACCTCGATGAGCAACTCGCCAACCGCCACTACAGAGTGGCTGTTGTTTTGGAGACTGCATCAGTTAATTTTGAAAAGGACCGCGCAAACGAAACTTGGATAGGTTAAAAGCTTACCTTGGCCTACAGCTGAGTTAAACCCAAGTACGTAAAGTTTTAACGTTTCAAACTCAAGTCAGGGACAGTTCGCTTGTCAGTTCCAGATTGATCCAGCAAATAGGGCTTGGGCAGTTTGGCAAAATCTAGCGCTAGAGCTTACAACCTACAAAAATCAAGTCTGACTTTGCTATTGACGTGACTGCGGAAATTCAGACATGTATAGATTGATCCGAATGAGAGTTTAGACTCGCCAATATTACAACATAGATAATTTGTTGTAGGGCAGAAATCCCGATGTACTGGTTATTAAGCGCGATAACCTCGGTCATTCCTCTTCCGAACGAGTACAACAACCGAGATCATTAAGTTGAATACATCGAACAAGAGTATACTTGTTGACACAGCTAATCATTTGCAGACACCATAACGTTCAGAAGAAAAGCTTGTCAATGATCTGAACAGCGGATGAATCCAGACTGTACACTTACCATCTATATCATTTCTTGCGAATGCATCCTTCAAAATGTCATGGAGTTCGGATGTCCGTGAGGGTGGACGACGAGCGTCTGGAAACATGGTATAACAGATATAACAGAAATATGAGCTGGAAACCTCACAAGACGACAAGACGGAAATAAGTAAATAAAAAATAACAGCGAGTAGACTACGCATGATCATACGTAACGGCAACTGCACTTATAATCATCAACCTTCATGTCGGATGAAGTAACAGGTCATGTGTGGTGCACCCACCCACACACCGGCAAAACAGTCGAAATAACCGGAGCTCGAATTCGGCATCGTAACCATCGACCATTCCTAACGATGAAAGAAACTACACTACTCACGAGCGCGGTTCACATTTAGGCTTTTACAAAAAGCCTAATGGAGCGATGTTTCCTATTCACAACAAGCGCACGACAAGGAAGATGAGCACCGAAATAATAAAAAAACAAGTTTTCAAGGTATTAGTATCAATATGTACGCTCTCGTTGGCTGTGATGCGACATAGCAATAAAAGTGAAGGGAAATGAGGATGTTAGGGTTGACTCTAAATTTTAACCAACTGTGACCGGCTTCATAAGAGCTTTCGAGGGATTTACATATTATCACAACCCCACCCCCATACACTACATAACGCACGCAAAAGACTATCCTTCCAATTTCAGTACTTGTGAGCAATCGGTAAATCAGTTTATTGATGAAGTTTCACTCTGAACGTGGAAGCCTTCCAAAACGAATGAAAGGTCAACAACAAACCGGACTGCTGACAATTCATAAGTTTCAAGTTGAAAATCACTCACAATGGATCACAACTGTCGCATTCCCATAGACTTTCCAGTCGGCCCCTTTCCAAAAGAAGCACTAGACTCGAGTTTCGCTCTCATTAGAGCTCGTCATTAGTGCATATTCTCGTCACTGCCAGGACTAGAACCACGCTGTTCATGAGACAACCGTGTTTACCACTGCGTCATTGACCGACTTACCACATGTGAACGCTCAACCACTTCAGCTTGTGAATAATGATCAGGTTGGTCGACCGCCTCGAGAGGAAACACAGTAACTGTCCTGTTAACTCCAATCGATAACCCCGCGGTTAGGACTTCCTAGACAGGTCGAAATCTCCGATCTCATTAAACCTGCTAGGCGATATTTTAGATTACTGATGAGTAGTCGGGGATTTAGTTTAATATCAAGTTGAACATCACCCAAAATGGGAATGCGACAGCTGTGGTCAATTGTGGGTGATGTTCAACTTGAAATTAGCCAAATCCCCGACTATTCATCAGTATTCACAAGTTGTTCTGAAATTATGGGCATTCAATCAGGCTCAGACATACTCTGTGCACAAATACTACTGACCTTGTATATTTATATTTAACACGTAAAAGCCACAAGAAGTGGCAAAGGTGTTTCATTATGAATGAAAAAAAAAGATGTATAGGCTGGAGGAAACAGGAAATGTTGTAACGATGCACACAAAGATAAGCAACAGGAAGGCAACTGACTTTTGCTCTTCGCCATACCAAACAACGTCCTCAATCAAGGTGTTCGGTGTCCTACAGACTCAGCCAAGAAGCTGGGAACGCCTTACTGGAGAAAGGCTCAGAGTAAGTGCCGTCCTATCTCTAACCTAATTCATGCGTTCACTACCGACTACAGCTTCCAACCTAACCCACCACTCGAAAACAAGGTAAGACATGGCATGCAGTGAGTTGACATTCGTAAGATGTGGCCAGACCAACTGACTTGCATCCTCGTTTACCATAGCTCTCACCAGTGATGAACTGTCGGTGTTTGGAACGAATGTTAACCAAACAAAGGCTGTTTCCGGTCGATGATTTTATCCTACTTTCTTCAGGAGTGACGCGGCGGATGGTGAGTTGTCGTTTGTCATGTCTCAGTTTCCCTATCACTATATTCACTCGAGTAGGCAGATGACTGCTTTTGCATGCAAACACGTTGAACCGGCTAAATCATATGGATGACCTGTGTGTTTTCACCTTTCTCTTTCAAAGTTCGATGTTCCTATAAGGTGGAGTTCGCCCTGACCCTATCTTCGGTGCTGCGGGCGGGCTCCCAAGACTATCGACAGTTTCACCTACCTAGGTAGTATGGACTCATCGGCCTACAGTATTACCGACGCGGTGTCCACGAGGATATCGAAGATGTGTAACACGTATGCTTACTTTCGTCATTTGTGACGTCAATAATTCGTTCGATTGTTGGTTATTGGATGGGCTTACAATGTGTACATATTGTCAGTCTTGATCTATTAACAGATCAAAACTAGATGAGAAAAAATCTCAGGATCTTAGATGCGGATATTTATAGTGCTTAATTTGAACTCTCCCGCCTAATCTCCCACTGTCACTCACCCCTGTTCTGACGTTGTCCTCTCACAGAGACTCATATAACACACAGAGAGAAACACTGATCTACAAGTTTTCGTAATATATTAAACTCTTGTCCATCCGAGTGTAACCACGCTGACAAACGCTTTAGCACGCGGGAGTGTATTTCGTACGTCCAACTGTCTGGGGGCGCTCAAACGAAAGGTACAACGCGTCCATCACATAGGTCCGAATCCGGATGAAGCCAGAAGGATAGTCTCTAGGAGACACCCGAGGAAAGGTTTACCACAACCGAATGCATACTAATCAGTGGTAGAATACTAGGCATGCTTTAGTGGTTGTGTGGCAGTTAAGTATCAGTGTGAACCACTGATGTATTGCTGTATATGATGATGATGAGGCATGATTTGACTACAAACATACATAGTACAAAGCAGTAAAGCACATCAACCTAAACACCTGTTCTCACTAGTAAATTGAAAAGACGATTTGGTTAGTGGAGTCGTGAGATGCTCCTTGCTGTGTTTCATTTCGCAAGGGAGTTATACTAAAAGTCAAGGTTTCAAGTTAACCTAATGTCGTGATACTGACGACCGAGAACTATTGAATGATGACGCGTGCCTATGCAATGACACAGTTCTGCCAACGCTTAGGTGTTTTTCACGTGGTTAACTGGCACTCAAGTACAAGCGATATGGGAGCAAAATGATTTACGCGATGCACACTCACCAATGACAGTCTGACGCCGTAGCATACTCAACCGCGCGCCAGAAACATCGGACAGTTCCCAAAACAGTGAGATCGATTGGGGGTCCTACATTTCGAAAACGAATCGAAATAAAAACGCAAAATGAAGGCAGACTGGAGAAAAACAGTGGGGCTATATGACTCACAAGTTAAACTTGCACACTTCAATTTCGTTGGAAGCTGTACTTATGAGTGTAATGGACCACACATAAATCTTTTAGTAACCTTTGTGGTTCGCACGAGCTTGTGATACGCAATAAGTATAGCAATTCACAGAGGGAAATCGGGAGCTGTAATTGCAACACACCTGAATTCTGCTCAAAAGAACGATAACAATATGCAAATGAGTACGGTTAGACGTTGTGGTGTATCTATACATAAAATGGTTGTCAGATATGACACCCCACTGGGACATGACACGCAACCGTTTCGGTCAGAATAAACCGTTTTTTCATAGTGTTAGGTCAAGATATCTTAGGCTTTAAAACGAACTAGATATTTGGCGGGAAATCACCGGATTCCCCAAGAACAATTACGTGTAGCCATGCCTACAAAGAAGTGAGTGAGGTAATTATCAAAGTAAGTTACTGGTAACAAAGCGTCCGGCGAAGAACTGAATTGTCGAGCAGCTCACGTGCTTCGAGCCAAAAACATATTCGATCACCAAATGTTTGAAACATCCACAATCTACGTGACACAAGTGTGTTGCCCTTCAACGGGTAGGTCACTGGGAGCACTGATTATTAATTAGGTTTTCTAATACTGAACGTCATCGTCTCTTTCCGTGGAGACTTCGTTGTGCGCCTCCGAATTTACGTTTTACTGTTACATTTATCGCTTTACCGCAAACCGCGAAAGCCTGAACATTTGCGATTTCATCAGAGCCCACAACTACTCGCTCGAAACACAAATACGAGTTGGATAGACATAACGGGACAATTGGTTTTTGGTTTGCCCAGTTGACTGGACTGTGGACAAGAGTTCGAATTTGGATCAACTGTTCAATCCAAACTGATTTCAGAGTTGTATTTTTTCTAGCACTGACCGAGTAAGCTGGAAGAAATCACAAGGTAGAACGGTTTGCACTTATGTACATATCAAAGTTAATCGGGTACCAATAATTCAAAACGAACAATATTTTTAGTACATCTTTACTTTCGCCCTAAATACTTTATCAAACTCTGGCGATAAAGTTTTGGTTATCAAGGTTAGCTATCAGACAGATGGCGCTTGTTCGGATTCTGGGGTAAATTATCATCATTGAGCTTACGTTTGTAAGTTAGACAAGTGAATAACATTTGTCTTCTTGTACTTGATAAAAGTGTACAATCATCGACGGCGTTGTCGTTTGTACGATTAAACATTTACCAGTTAATATTCTGCTCAATTTATATACTCGGGAAAATATGCATCACTTATCCAAAGATCAAAATAACGACATCAAAAAATCATGCAGCTAAAGTCTAAGTCATACCAGTGCGTTCAGTCTGCAAACGACTTCAAGTCAATACTTTCTAGAATTTCGTTAAGGGACTCGTATCAAATCATACGCTATTGGTCATAGAAAATCAACAACTGAGTAAAAATACAATCTCCCACAACTGCACCCACAAAGGACAGTATCGTTCCTATGCGAAAACTTTCACAGAATTAGTAGCTGAGCTTGCTGTGACGAGGAACGGCTGTTTTAAGCTTAGATAAATGTAAGCCATACTCGAGTAAACAGCACAGAAATCAACAAGCATCCTAACTTCTCGTACCAGCCTGGAGGAAGATTGATTATACCGATGAATGTTTCATGGGGCACGTAGCGATACACACGTCCATCGATACAGAAGTACAAACAACCTGTCAAATATTTATAATTATTCAATGATCGACGATTCATTCACGAAGTTTTCACAAGGCTGAAGCGCATGTCATCGTTCCATTTGCGTTTAGTAAACGTCTAACATGCCGCTTCAGTTATCCACCAGAAGTGACCTGCACATATGAGCGACATTTAAACGATGACATCCAGAAATCGACTGCAAACATGACGGCACGTGACTAACCATAATTTACCTACAAATCACCACTGTAGCAACCATGAGCCTGACCAAAAGATACTGTGGCTTGGGCCACCGCTCACCTCAACAGTGATGGAGAATATACCCGAAAAAGAAAATGTTACTAAAAACACTGAAAATTAGCAAAAATGGACTAAGCGGAAGACCTAGAAATGGTATGGATGCATGTCCGCCATTGACTGCGGCATCCTGACATCTCCAATGGCGTTTCTATCCAGCCATTTGAGTGATCATGACACCTACCCACTTTGTTCAATGGAATGGTAAGAGCTTTCATATTTCGTGACTTCGCTGTCGCTTAACCACGCGGTTTTACTCAACTGTTGGTCTCAGTAAACGATGCCTGGTACGGTAGGCGCTCAGTTGGTATGAGGAGTACGTGAGTCAACCATCGCAAGCTGTGCAACATAAGTAGTTGACCCACTGAAGGTGCATCCCGAGCGTTCCAAAATATGCGTAGGCAAACGGCTGTGTTACTCACGCGATCAGTCTACTAAATGTATGCTATTTGGCAGAGACAACGATGGTCAAGCACCGCAAGCTTCTTGACATACCCTTTGCGAAGAGGTCACGTTTCCGAACCATAGGGCAAAACAGAACGTACATAAGCATTATATACTCTTACTTTCAGCGACAACCGGACGTCTTTTCGACGCTACAGATGACGCAGTTTAGCAAAGGAAACTCGTGCCTTTGTAATCCTCGGTGATATCTCGTCAGCAATATTACAGGCTGACGAGATAGTGCTACCCAAGTATGTGAAACTGTCCACAGTCGCAATCGGATTATCTGTAATGAAGAAAGTAGGAGTTGAAGTGCCCCAGTCTTGAAGCAACACTTTGCACTTTGAAGGTGCAAATCACATTCCATACAAACCAGCTCGGTCGCTCAACCTGTCCAACATGGTCTGCATGTTTTCGGCAGAGGGGCTAAGTAAGACAATATCGTCCGCGTACTCCAGATCGGTCAACCTAGCGCCAGGAAGAAGCTCAATACCAAGCCCACTGGACTGCTCAAGCGCACCCTCCAGAATGTCGTCCATGAGAAAGTTGAACAAGAAGGGGGATATCGGACACCCCTGACGAACACCACTAGAAGTGATGAACGCCCGAGACAGTTGTCCAAAAACTCTCACCATACTTGCAGAGTGAGCATACAACGATCTCAATAGATTCGTGTATTTCTCTGGTACTCCCTTGCGGAGAAGGCAGCTTCAGAGAACGTTACGAGCAACTGATTGGAAAGCGGCTTTCAGGTCCAAGAAGACCACGACCGCTTCCATAGCTGCGGCGATTGGTTCCCAATGTTCGTTAGGATCATTCATTTGACACGAACTGGGCAATGTGTTCACCAACGCCTTCTGATAAGCGTTTTTTGCACCTTCATTGCTCGAATGCCAACTAAGTACCCTGCATTTACGAGCGTATGCCCTCTGGGCAAATGACGAAACAAAACGGACACACACAACAGCATGGTCCGAGTCCAGGTGATTGCTCTAAAACGCACGACAGTCCTTAGCAAAGTGGCACCACCTGTAACTGACTGCTATATGATACAACTATGCCCACCGCTGAGAAGCACACGGAGGTCTCCAAGTAACACACTGCTTCTTCCTGTGTTGCAATGCGGTGCTCGAAATATAGCGACCATGGGATGCGCACAGCTGCAGCAGTCTTTCGCCATTGTCAGTGCGTTGTACCCGAACACTAAACATATCTTCCAGCCGCTTCTCATCCGGGAGAACACGACCAAGCTGGGCATTAAAATCGTCCGCTAGTATGATGATGTCTGTTTAGTTTGCTTCAGAAGGGAAATGAGGGTGTCATAGAACGCATCCTTGGTAATATCCGATAGTTATCCGTGAGTACGTACGCCGATGTACCCAACGCTTTTCTGATTTGCGTCGACAGACTGTTACCGACGTAGTGAGTCTGACAGTGCTCAAGCGACTGTTCACTGGGATACAATCGAGCAAACACCGCTCCGTCCTGGAACTCAGTTCGACTCCCACCCCAGCTTGACCACGAGATTCAACTTCGGCGTCACCAGAAACCTTAAGAAGTGTGTGGATCGACAGTTATCTAGAGGTGAGGTCAAGTGGATAACCGTGCTAGAATCGTAGACTCGCGTCTCCGACACACAGCACACATCAAGTTCCAGACGTGAGAAATCACTAGAAAGAGAAGCCTGCTGACCGACTTGTCAGAGAGTGCGGACATTGAAGACGCCAAAGCTCACCAGCTGTCCTGGCCTCAAAAAACAATTACTGCCCGAAGATACATGGGAGGTAGAAAACTTGGTGGATAAACTAGTAGGAGAAAGTCATGATGGATGAATAATGTCAACGTCAAGAGAACGATAACTTCTGATACTTCCCGGTCGTTTATGCCGAGGAAGGGGAATGACTTAAGAGACCCCACCTCAAGTCTCCGACTCAAAAGAGTGACCTGGGAGAAAACAGGATACAGGGTTCTCTTGGGAAATTCCACTCGGAGCCAATGACTCAAGAGTCTGACTCACTTCACAGTGAGAGGCTTGCCTAGACCGAGGGCGCAGTGAATAAAACATAAACGTCTGATTCTGAGCAATGCTGCGCACAGCGAATGTGCTCGAAGCCACATCGGGCTTTTGGGTGATACCAGCTGTTTTTCGACCGTACCGGATAATACGCTGGCGATCACGGTCAACCGTTGGGTGATCCGAGTGCTTTTTGTTTGAGGCTACGTTTTCTATCCCCTTCTTCCTGATACGGAAGACAGCAGTGTCACAGCTATAAAAATAGTTCTGCTGTATGCCCGTAAGATCGTGCTTCGCTACCTAAGCACTCCTACGCGGTCGGTAGTGCGACACACAAGTCTATGAGTGTAACTGCTTTTCGCCTGACTGCTCCCCTTTGGCCTGTCTGACAAGGTTGCGCCTGGAAGGACCGGAGTCCTAGTCAGCATAGCCCGCCGGATCGAAGCAGCACACAGTAAAGACCACCTCGTCAGGGTAGTAGTACTAGTGTCCGTCAGGTACATCCATACGTGATGGTTTGTTTTCAAATCAGTACCGCACCGCCATGTTGAGGTCCTACGGGGTCCTACAGCAAACGATGCATATCGAAAAGTAAGTACCTGTGCTTGCAAAACATTGTGACCGAAATGGCTCTCGATATGAAAGAAAACGAGCAATACTATTAACAGTCGACTGTCATACTACATCAGGGAGGGCGCATTTTTTGGCTAACATTATGTGATGTATCCAGCAATGAACAACTATTCAAGAAGGTTAACGGACTTACGGGTAGAACCCGTCTTATGACGGTCGCAAACAAGATCATTGGTAAGAACCGGTATTAGGCAGAAGTACATAATTCAACTTATGATGAGAATGATGCTGAGGTCATCACCCGAGTCAATAACGAATCACAAAACACATTAACATAAACCAACATTTCAATCCTGCAGAGTAAACACATATGAAATGAATAGTACCAAAAAAGCAAAACACCGTCAGCGAAATGATAAGACACTGTCGAACAGAACACTAAGCTACAAAAAACAGCTCAGTTCGCAGCGGTACAAACGAATCGGAGTGGATCAACAGCCCGTGTTTAGTGAAACGTGATTTTTCCAATCACTTGACGTGACACGGCCAGTATTGAATACAATATTCAATCACTGATTCGTGTGAACATAAACAGAAAAATATACGTTACGTTATGCGCGGCTTGA
Source organism: Paragonimus skrjabini miyazakii (assembly GCA_014338405.1). Lineage (NCBI taxonomy): Eukaryota > Metazoa > Platyhelminthes > Trematoda > Plagiorchiida > Troglotrematidae > Paragonimus > Paragonimus skrjabini miyazakii. The sequence continues at coordinate 40,164 of JTDE01002141.1, read as the reverse complement.
TACGAAGCAACCTAGTTGTACACGACTAAACTGGGCTTTTGAAATATTTCGCAAAGGTGACAGTTACATACCTTGATTCAGTGCAGTATATCGAAACGTTCAGTCAGTGTGTCGAACCTCCTAGGAATCTAAGTCAAATTCTACAACCGGCAGTGGATCTACGACAGTTCCTCAAGCTACTGAGCAGGTTGGAAGCAGCAAATCGTACTGACAACTACATATATAAGCATCTGCTGGATAAATACGAAATCAAGGGGGAATACTAACATTTAACAAAAGGTGACGAGAAAATACCATAGGCCGAGGTAACAGCAATGAAAGTTTCATCTTTCCGATGATGAATTCTATATATGTAGGACAGATAGATAATTTTATTATCTCCAAACACACCGATGAGCACAAAGATGTCTACCACAGCGTAACAGTAGTAGACGCGTGTTACACTTGAAGCGGATGAGAATCCAGGATGGAAACAAAATAACCGGGCAGCAGAAGCCGCCCTCTGAATACCGCGGAACCAAGGAAAAATAGCTCAACCTATTTACATAGGAACACACTTACAATACCACCTGCAGACATATACTTGGGAAGAGAACTGAGATAAGGATCATCAGCCGTCTCCGGATCAGCTCGTTTGAAGAGCTCTTGGGCACCGACAAGTCGTCCGTTAGCCAACAATCGTTTTACACCTTCGCGAGCACGCGACCGTGTGAGAGCATCCACAGGAGTTGGCAAACGAGTTAGCAGCTGGAATGAAAAAGAATGGAAGAACGGGTAGTTACGACTACAAAGAACGCCTGACCAGCCAAGTTGTTTATTACATGAAATCCCGTACAGGTTATGTGAAAACATTGGACAACAAGCGCGTAAACTCATTTACATGGCTGGCGTGTATCCTCACACATTGAGCAGCAGTACAGTGTCATTCATCTTAGTGACACGTCCCCCACAGTGCATACACACTGTTCCCATAGTCGCTTCCGGTCACTCGTCTTCTTGGCGTTGAAACCTGCCCTTTTGTTCCGAGTGTACCCACTATACTACTGGCAAATGAAGTGAGAACCACTGATGCATTGCTGTTTATGACAGTGAGTCCGGATGAGGTGGACTCTTGAAAAGAAAAACAGCAGTATAGTAACAGAGATCGCGGAGAGAACACCCGTCACAACTTTATACACAGCAATAAGAAGGAAATCTTTAGGTTTTACACGGTCACTCGTTTGTTGCAACCATACGACGAGTGAACATAACGTTGCCAGGCCAGTCAGTAGGAGCAATAAAGGTAAGTGGTCCACAGAAAGGACCAGCAATTATGTTAATTACCACCGATGAGTAAATATGAGTGTTAATTGGGAATTAGGTGACAAATAGAGTGAACGAACAGAACAATTGGAGAGATAAGGGGACACGTAGACCAGATGCACAACAATAAGAGAAGGGACATTTTTGTCCGTTTTACATTGCACCAGTATTGTAGTTATGTTGTTTTTATGGTTTCCGAAATTTTTTGTTTCACCATCATCATTTCCAGCTTTGATTCGCAATCGTACTGTAGCTCAGAGAGCCGTCACTTTAGACAGTAGTCGAAAAAGTAGCAGAGGCATAAGTAATGTAAGTGCAATGTACGAAAAAGAACTAAGGAGAAAGACAATGAAGATTCATGAAAAAAACGAATCAACAACCTTACAAATACATGCCCGCTATTGACCATAACATGCTGCCATAACCAGGACTTTTCAATTAGCCGACTTCGAAGAGAAACAAAAGGACTCGTTATTATTAGGTTTCATCAGCTTTGCATTGTCCATCAAAAATGGTCCCACTTAGAGGAAGCAGTCGCTATAACGGTGTTGCTTACTTCCGTGCTTGCAGGCCAGTTTGTTGTCCTAGACGCATTATGTAGCATTAGATCACAGCTTCGTGCTTCCAAGCACAACAACGAAGAGTCGAAAACATGCCGCTGCATGAAACTCACGACGCCACATTCGCAGTCATGGATGGGGAGAATCGTAAGAGCCATCACTTCAACGTTCGATAATATCTTGAGCGGCAAGTCAGCGGCAAATTTTGAGCGGATAAGTCAAAGCGGAAGTTCCGAAGCAGACACACACTGCTGTAATGTGGGTGAACCTCCCCATCTAGCCATTTTGATACTTGTCTTACCAGGATAACTAGATAAACTCAACGAAGGTAAGAGCACACGAACAAAATGGCCACCGTTCAAGTCCACATTAATATGTCTTAAGGTGGGCGAACAGCAGAAACTGAAGGAGACAAAGGTGCTTCAAATTTCTGGTTGTGGGGATCAAATTGACCTGCACAGCGACGTTGCTAAACTGATATGAATGCACCAAGCTCAGTTATCACATTGACAGTTGCATACACATTTATCTGCATTGGGGTTCAGCAAATGTGATCATCGTCGAGACGTGTTCACGTAATGAACGTTGAACCAGGGGGCAATGACGATGCGTCTGCACAGCCAAGGAGGCGACAAGATGAAAAAGTTAGGGACCACTGGTACAAACCAACACAGGCAAACGGTGGTGCACGGAATCATACTTAATATACTATCTTTCAAAGGCAGCTTAATGATGAACTTTAACCTAGTGTAGACGTTCCACTAAGCAGCAAAAACTTTTCAGTAGCTTTCCCTTCTGCATTACTCTTCTGCGTGAACACATGCAATCTTATGTATATTTTCATTTTTCGCAAACGCTTGTTGAGGTTTTCATATCTACTTCGTGCATTTATATGTATTAATCAGTTTGGCCCTGCGTGGATTACCGCTAAGAGCAACGGCAATCCGAGCTACGGTGCCTAAGCGTCGAATATGCATGTATGTACGTAGGATCTATGTAACCAGCTTCCACAGCTGACAACTGGCACGTCTAAATTTGATTACTCAATCAATAACTCATACCCACGTGAGTGTATCTTACGTGACGAACTTACTTCAACCCAACATTCAAGTGTCATGTAGGGAGGCACGGAATAGGGATAATTTATACAACACTATGAGTGTTAGACAACACAAATGTAGGGAAAAACATTTATCCAAATGATCACCTACAAATGGGAAGCAAGCAACGTCAGTAGTGGCTGCTCGACAACTTCCCAAGAGAAAAGATGTCTTACCATCAGACAGTATACATGCCTTTGACCAAAATGGGAGTCGAATTATGGCCTCCGAAATTGTAAAGTGACCTGACAACACGCATAACTTAATCACCACAGTCATGATCCATCGGACAGAACCTCTGAGTCACGTTAAAACTTTCGATTTCATTGAGCTTACTGTGTAGTGAGAGGAGACCATGGATTCTGACTTCCGATATGATCGCGTTTCATTAGTGATAACAAAATTCTCACAGATATTTTGGATGATCGAAGCTTAGAAAAAAAGGACAAAACTCGAGAGTCTCCACTGTTCAAACCCGTGGAACACGGCAATTTGAAAAGTGAACCAACAACTATAAGTTGACTTACTTCAACACAGGTTCCGTCGGCCTGGGGTTCTGCACAGAGCAATTTAACGTACAGATTAATTAGAAATGACGGGGGAAACGGGGTTGCACTGGAACGACTGAGATCAATGGATCTTGACTGAGTCGGGAGAATTTCCCAAGCTTCATTGAGTATGTTTAGGAGGCCGACGCGATCGCCCAATTCTGCATACGCAGAGAGCAGACCCTCGTAACCGATTCTGGATGGCCAAAGGCCCATGCGTGTCATTATTTCTTGAGTGGATGCAACTTCTTCGGGACAACTGCAAAGAATGAACGATAGGCTCATAAACAAACAAGTGAGAGAAATTAGTCAGTAGCGAAACAGAGACGTCTTTGGACTTACGAAACGCACTTGACATCACTATTGTATCCGATAACAAGCGGACGACAAAAAAGGGTTGTAGCTGAGTCACAAAATGTCAAGCACATCACCATTACATTACCGAACAATAAGAGTTGTACTGACGTAAGCGCAAAGAAGTACTACTTTTAGCGTACATTTTGTGCCACAATATAAAATGAACAGAACAAAAAGACGAATGACAGACACTGGGTTGTGTCCAACACAATTTGATCGCAGAACTGCCGGAAATTTCAACCAGGATGGCGCACTGATTGAGAGTATGAACATTACAAGATAAACACAAACAAAGCTTGTCTGCAACCGGTTATTCAGTGCACAAAATCCAGTGAACGAAAACAAATTCGTTGTTACGCGAACTCTTGCTTGGCACTCGCAGCGTAAAATTGCTAGTTAATCCCAGCTTGTCCAGATAGGTCTGTACGAGTCAAACAAAAACTATCCAAACTGGAGTGACTGCTAGAGAGTGGTCAAGTATCCGGTTTTCACACCATGAGGTGCTCGTTCATAGTGGTAGTGGGGCAGTTCGTCTGCAAAGGGAACCGGGGCTCGAGTCCATGGCGAGTGACTGAGAAAGTCGCGAGTTTATATAGGTGATATCACAGGCGATGATATTCCGAGTAAAATTAGTGGCTACTTCAATGGTAGGAAAACTCTAGCAAAACTTCAAATGTCTGCCGCTAATCGGCTGGAAATCATCAAGATATCGGACACAATCTGAAGTCACAACAACCAGAAGCTACGGGTACAAATGTCGCGGCCACAAAGTTGGTTTCAAACGGAAGAAAGGCTAAGACTGGGTCGGTAAAATGAGTCTTACCACAAATCACAGAGAACAGAACTAAGATCGAGAAGAAGAATGCAGTGAGCATAGTGTACGGTCTACCAAAGGAAAATAGATAATCGACTGTCAGGACGGTTTTAGGCAGAATCTTGATGACAAAAGAGAACCCTGGAAATGCAACCCCCATGGGGCATTATATAAAGATGAACCAGTGAAAAGTTCTCTCTAACAGACGATATCGTAATAGCCTGAAGCAACCACCCTTTAACACCTACAAACAATCACTATATATCGGATGAGACCGTCAAGAAAACTTTTTTTTAAAATCCGAAATACCATAAATATCCCTCAAAAGATGCTAGGCGAGATATTAACGACGAAGCTGTTGGACAGAAAGGTTTGTCATTCGAACGGTTCAAGCTCTTTAGTCTCGAAGTGAAGATAAATTTCTCTTTTTCGGCTAACTTCTTTTGTGCAGCCAAGAATGTTACTCAGGGGATCATGAACACCTGTGATAAAACAAAGATGTGCTTGCAGGAGACAAATACCACGACGTCGTTAGCTTTCACAACATCGAAAGAGCCCCAGCTCCAGTTCCTTCCAGCAGTTTAGGTGCTAAGGAACTAGGTTTCAAAGGAGTAACGGAGCTCCCGAATTGTGTGTAACATCGCAAACAGGCTAGTGGAAGGAAAACAAAAACAACAAAGGGATTAAAAGGCGGCATGAACAAACGGCTGTCTGCCAAGAAAGTGATCCACGGACCAATCACTGTTAACTGCACCCAACGCAACACATCGAGACCATCAAGAGTTGGGTAGTGGAGTGATCAGCCAATAACGTGGTCAATAAATATAAAGACCCTCAATACTCTGCTGTGCAAATTTGGTGGACGCTGTCTGCCAGGTCACGGACTTCGTGACCACCCAAATCCTGACGTATCAGTGTCATAACCAACGGCGTGCCTACATCCACAACATATATCTTTGCTACCTATCTCATTTCATAAACTCGAGTATTCTCGTCAGCGTCTCGAAATAATCATCATTATCATCAAAGACAACAATACATCAGTGGTTTACATTGATGCTTAACTGCCGAAAAACTACATACACAAAACCCTATAAGAAGGGAAGAGGAAGGTGACCCAATTACTAAAAATAGCTGCGTCTATATTCAAACATACAACATCGAGTCGCTTACACCTTGTAAACAAACAACCGAGCTGCAAGTGAAAGTAAAGCGTCATCAGCAAGACAGCTTCCTTATGGCCTTTACTGCCTCACAGCATTAACTGCACTCACTTCACAGAAAACTGGGACAAACAACGACAACATTCACGCCACTGAACTCGATCAGCCGCCATCTCAACTAACGTCTCAAGCCACCGACTCTGAGTCGCGAGGGTTCCGGCCTGGGAGACGAACCCGACCGACAGTGACCAACCCCTTCGTGAACGACTTCATTTGTCTACGCCAGATAATCATCTGTCCATCTCGCACTGCACGCCAGTCTGCCTCAGCGTCGGCAAAGAGAGCTCGGTGTGGCAGACGACTAGTTGGCATCTTCAGTACGTGACCTAACCATCTAAGTCTGTGCAAGTGTGAGGATTGAACGGAAGAACTCGTTTGACAATCAGTTTCAAACACCTGATTCGTAATCTCCGCGTTGCTTACTCGCTGGTGCCACCCGATACGAGCGACTGAACGCAGATATAGGTGGTTAAATACGTGAGGGCGATTCACGTCCATTACCCTGAGTGGTCACGGTTCACTGCTGTAAAGTAATACAACCTTCACTGTTCGGAGAAATACCTCCACGTCGCCATGGGTGTTTCAGATTAGCTTTGGAAATACGCGCTTCTATTTCATTACCTACACCTCCACCGTTGATGCAGCTTCGCAGGTATACAAACC